>JABJVR010004312.1:0-14856 GCA_025773905.1 Chitala chitala
TTTTATTGAGTGTATATCCCCATACACAACAATATTTTTTTTCTATATATTTAAAAATAATAAATTCATAAATATTGTCATATATATATATATATATATATATATATATATATAATTTTTTTTTTATTATAGGCAAAAAGGAAACAAATACCTGGCCTTAAGAAATGATATTTTGAGTATAACTTTTGCAATGGTGGTCTGCATATATTAATTGATTGGTGATTAGCCAAACATTATTAAAAAGTTGACATGAAATGTGTTTGAAAGAAGGGCAGTTATACAAGACTTTTCATTAATTTACCCAATATTTAAGCCTGTTAATCAAAAAATGTTATTTAACAAGACAAAAAGCAAGTCAATAAAAATTGACAACTATATCTAATACAAGAGTGTTGTGATGTTCATGTGGTAAGAAAATATACTAGGTTTGACAAAGACCAAACTGTTTGCATCAAGAAGAGGATTAGATTTCCCCATTTAAATGCATTAAAAATAAGGGTTGTCAGTTTATACAGAAATATGCTTCTCAGCCCACTACCATGTGTTACATAGTGTTCCATAATTTTGACCTGAATTATAAGGTAAGATTCTATAAATATATTTAGGAATAAACAATTACAGTAGAAACCAAAGGACACTGAGGCATTCTTCCAGAACAATAAAGTGCTTTTATTTAATGGGCTTTCGAACACCATGGACAGTGTAAATCTCCCACACAACGAAGTGACCTTAATGAAGAAAAAACACAATGGTGGCCTTTTAAAGAAAAAACACAATGGTGGCCTTTTAAATAATAGGAGTAATTAGCCACAAAGCTGTTCTATTGAGAAGTTGCAGGCAGATATTGTACAAAGCACTGGACACATTTATCATGAAAGTTCTCTTCACGCAACTTTCAGCTTAAACAATTGTCAACATTGCTGTCACTAAAATTGTCCTAGGGTATGAAATGGCCTGTTCTATGATGTTTCTGAAAGGTGCTTTGAGCTGTAGTTTTTAATTGCATTACATATATTTAGCATCGATTATATTTTCCTGCAGTTCCATATGGAATTTGCCATGCAGGCCGGTGAATGCTAATGATTTGCCAGAACCGATTCTTTTGAGGAATGGCTTTTAACATTTAAAGTCAATGGCTGAAAATTGTAGCCTGGGCACATTTGTGTGGGTGATTTAAAGGTTTATTGTTTTTTAATAGTTATAAAATGTGTGATTTTAGATTTTATGCTATATATTATTTTTATCACCAATTGAAAGGTGTACCAAATCCATCAGTGAAGAAAAAAAATGTTTATGGTTCCTTTGTGCAAAGTAAATCTCGTCCATAACAGAAAGCTGTCTTACAAATTTTTTTAAAAATGACCAAAGTGAAAATTTTAAACATTATTTAAATGTAATCTCACACATTTCTTCTTTCTTTTTACAATAAAAAGTCTCTAAATAACAAAACAATATATACTTTCAAAATGAATATTCAATACCAGTCTTACATAAAACCTGTTTCTAATTGCAGGGCTAATGTCAAGTCCTGCTGTTTAGCCAATGATGAAAATTAAGGGCACATCAATGTAACAAATCCATAAACCTGACAGAGCATGTGACATGATAATGTATTCACTCATGAAGCCATGAAAGACATACACCCCCTTCCCAAAGAACAGACCATATATCACAACCTCATACAGTATATACGGTAAATGTGTAAATGTCAGCCAGTCATGCATCTTCTATGCCGCTTCATCCTGTTAAGGGTCACAGGGAAGCCTGGAGCCCATCTCAGAACATATAGGGCACAGGGCAGGGGACACCCAGGGTGGGGCACTAATCCATCACAGGGCACACTCACTCACACACACACACACACACACACGCTACAGGCAATTTGGGACACACCAATCAACCTAACCTGCATGTCTTTGGACTGTGGGAGGAAACCAGAGAACCTGGAGAAAACCCATCAAGCACAGGGAGAACATGCAAACTCCACGCACACAGACCCAAGGCGGGAATCGAACCCCAGGCCTAGAGGTGCGAGGCGACAGTGCTAACGTAATGTGTATCAAATATATATAATTTGTGCTTACACTTCCTCCACAAACACAAGATAGCACTGATGCGTTATACACAGTATATGAAGTATTACACAACAGCAGCACCTTCCATAAGTGCAAGCAGCAGGAATTAAACACAGAGACATTTTCTTTGTGTGAACCTGAGGGAAACGACTTGTGACTGTCTAACTTGTGAAAAGCTGGATTGTTATGTATGATGAATTTACAATTGTTACGCAATGTCTAATTGTTATATTATAGCCTGTACTATATGATGTGGTAGATTCATGCATAAAGTGTCGATTATTCTAATCATAAGGCTTTCTTTATATCATGGCTCTTGAAGACTGTGGCTTTTGCCTTTTAAATGAGAAAATATAAAACTTTGTGTCAGTTAACACTGTGTGCTTTTCTAAGACATGCCCTGTACCTCCCTCTGTAGTCAACACTCACAGCTGTCCTGCACGTGCCATTCCATAACAATAACATTTACACTCCATCCATCCACTCTCTATACCGCTTGTCCAAGGCAGGGTCGCAGGAAGCCTGGTGCCCAGGGAGGGGCGCTAACCCATCACAGGGCACGCACACACCACGGGCAATTAGACACAAGTCAAGCTAACCTGCATGTCTTTGGACCATGGGAGGAAACTGGAAAACTCAGAGAAAACCCACCAAGCACAGGGAGAACATGCAAACTCCACACACACAGACCCAAGGCGGGAATCAAACCCCAGGCCTGGTGGCGCTAACCACCACACCACTGTGCCACCACATTTACACTCATGTTTTTAAATTATTTTGATCTCTGCCAGCAATAAGCTCTGAGAGTTAGTTTTTAATCAGGATGATTCAAAACTCCACAATTCAGCAATTATTACTTTATTTCCTCATATGTGTACTTCAAATTCTGCTGATCAGTTTTTATTTTTGACAAGGGAATTTCTGTTTCAAAAGCAAACTCAATGCTGCTAATTTTATCACTGACATTAAAATTATTCTGCTCTGAAAACACATTCTTTAAATGCCAGTGATGATGAAGATGATGGTTATTATCATCATGATGATTATCACTGCTGCCTGCATCAACTACTATATAAATGCTAAACTTTTGTTTCTGCTAACTAAACAGGTTTTCATTACGGAAACAATTAGAATGAAAGTTTTTTTTATAATTTGGTAAAGGCTAAAGAAGGTGTTTTAATCAGGGAAATAAAGAACGATTCTATGAATTTAAATGAGAAAGTAAGTAAATTTATCCAAAAGTTGGCATTTTGTTCTGTTTAAATTATGTGGATTTGCTTATCCTAACTGCTTATCCTAACAAAGAGAAATTAACATGAAAAATAAAGACAATCTAGGAAAACATCTGTGAGTGTGTATGGGCATATTTCCTGATATGATTGTTAATTCTTACAATTTACATTTATTCTTTTGGCAGAACACAATTTATAATTGTGTTTAACATTGTACAGAATAGTAAAAAGAAACACTGTAGCAATTTGGCTCCCTGTCCAACGTCTCCCTGGCCTTGTGCACACGGCTGCCTGGGATGGGCTCCAGGCCACGCATGACCCTGTACAGGATAAGCCGTTAGATCATGGATATATGGATGGATGGATAAATAGAAAAACAGTTGTACTAAATCATATATTAATTAGTCATACTCTGAATAAAATTAGTGTCATTTATAGAAAAATGCTTCAGTTAAGGATTTGGTACATTATTGTTATTGACATTAGAAGATCCATAGCCTTTTAGTGGAATAGAACATGTATAAACTGTTCAGTTGCAAAAAAAGGGGGGGAGATGCAGAAGCACCATCAAAATTTTTTTTAAGGTTTCAAAGTGAAAATGGCCCCTGTGGCCCAGAGTGAGGGGTAGCAGCACAGTTTGGGAGACAGATAGAGCTAGGCAAGACGGCGGTGTGAAGCGGCGGTCAGTGCTCAGGAGGGGCACCATCTGGTCTGCTCCCCATTCCAAATGCTTGCCAGCTTCATCTCTGTACACACTCACCCCGGATGCAGAAATACTCGGGGATCGGGGCAGGAATGCAAAATTCAAGAAGAGCTTTCTTATCTTCTTTTTACTCTTTGCACGCTCATGTCATTTACTTGTTCATTAACTTGTGTGAGGTATTTCATTCAGTTTGTAGGTGTTGTTTGGCTTCCTGTCCACCCCCCACCCTCATCATGGGTGACAGTAGTTTCCCTTAATGAAAGCTTCTCAACTGATGCCTTGGCTTGGCCTGGCTGGTGTTCCTGTGGTGTGCCTCTGCTCACTGACACAGAACAGCTTACCTTCACTGCCTCTCACAGGTGAGATATAAGCTAGAGATGACTCTTCCAGGCCTTCCCTGATTTGTGGACTGCTCACCACTGTTTCCACCACTCATCCCCGCTCGGGTCCTTCCCACAGTGCCTTTCCCTGGGCAACGTAGTGTGTGGAACAAGATTAATTCCACGAGCACGCAGACATACACACGCACACACACACACATACACACACACACACACACACACACACACACACACACACACACACTCAGAAATTCTCTGTCTGTTCCTTGCTCATCTGCTGCTACTTGTATGTGCTTTAATTGCCATATGGTTTGAGTTTAAAACTACATATGAGTTTTTTCCTCATGCTTATTAATTTATAACTGTAAAGTAGTTGAGATTCCGGTGTAACCTCCCATACACATATGATTCATACTGTTTGTACTAACTCGCTTGATTTTTCTAGTTACAAAGATTCAAATCATGGAAAAGTGTTGGATATAAAGTTACAGAGTATGAAGTAATGTATAAATTCAAAAATAATCATGACTATATAATTAAGATAATATTTCAATTATACTAACACATTACTATAGTCACTGCTCCTTAAGGTATAACTATAACTATGACTAGTATTATTACTAATAGTAATGACCAGTTTTCTCATTGCATTAGTCAGGGTGAAAAATGCTGATGTGTGGTTTTGAGACATGTTCATAAGCTCTGTTTAGCTTTTCCTTCGTTTAGCTTTTTCAACCAAAAAACAAAACACCAGCATAGAATTTTCACTTGGTATTAAATTCTTTTCATTTGAGGAAATGTACAGCAGCCAACAGAAAGTACTTTTCAAAGCTTCAGAGAAGGACATCTGAAAGGAGGACATCTGAAAATGTGCTGTACACTCTCAAGAAACAACAATAAAGATCCTTTTTCTGTTTTAATTGGTCCAGTTAACAATTAAGTGGACCACAATAATAATAATAATAATAATAATAATAATAATAATAATAATAATGATAATAATAATAATGATAATAATAAATTTTATTTATGGGCACCTTTCATGACACTCAAGGTCACTGTACAAGAAAAGAAAATAAAAATCACATTAAGAGAGAATAAAATAGAATAAAGTACCATTAAAAAAGGAAAATACAAGAAATAAAAAATACAATAAAGTATATATACAACTAAACATAAACAAAGATCATGGCATGAACTGTCGATGTCAACTGAACTTGTAATTGTTAAGGCCTACCAATCACAGAGAGTAAGCAAGCCTGATGAGATGAGTTTTGAGTTGGGATTTGAAGTGAGGGAGTGAATTGATATTGCGTATGTCAGGGGGGAGTGAATTCCATAGTTTGGGGACAGAGTGACTGAATACTCTGCACCCCATAGTAGTGAGGTGAGAAGAGGGGACAGCAAGGCAGATGGATGAAGAGGATCTGAGGGTGCGGGCAGGTGTAACGATATGGAGGAGGTCAGCAAGGTACAGAGGAGCGACATTATGAATGGCCTTGTAAGTAAGTAATAATATTTTATAGTGAATGCAAGATGTAATGGGAAGCCAATGTAGCTGCTGCAAAACAGGTGTAATGCGACAGGTTGATGGAGCTGAGCTATGCTTTCATGATAGATGTCCTTCAAAAGCATATGGGTGAAAAAGATGGGTGCAACAATTATAAAGTGATGTCAGCATTAAAAAAACTTAGAATGTCAGTATGGTGTTGTACTTTAATTGGAAGCAAGGACATTTGCAAACTTTCCATCCAGTTTTGTCGGAGTGCCAGTATCTCCATGATCGTTTGCTCAGAATGTCTTAGGTCAAGCAGTTTTGTTTCACCTGTGGTCCAGACAGGGTTTTCTGAATGGGCCTTAGAACACATTTTCTCTTGCATTCTAGTGTAGTAGAACAAATAATTGCAATCTAAAGATTAACAATGATGTTTCCACTTTCAATTATTTCTGCCCAGCAGAGCCTTGTTGCAGCAGCCTTCCTCATCGCCATCAGAGCAAACAGAGTTTATTTTTCGAGCACAGTGCTCTCAAAGTCAAGCTAACGTCATCGCGGGATAATTATGTATGTATTTAAGGGCGTTTTTCTCAGGTGCAGTAAGTGTCTATGTAGCCGCTAATATGACAAAGTGCTTTGTGAATGTTGAGCAAACGAGTGGGCCAAATCAAACCACTGCGGCCCAGGCCGTCGTTTGTTTCCTGACTGTTAGTGCCTTGTGATGATTGATTTTGACAAGCTAGCGGAGCAGCTTTGACGGATAGCGCCAATCCAGCTCGCGGACGCCATGCTGCCGTTTCGGCCACAGCTGTTTATCACGGGAACAGGACAGCGTTCCTGGATGTTGTTTGCGCAACTCAGCGCTGCATTTCGCTCGAACACCTCAGCATCTGGAAATGTCACCCAGCTGTCAAATTAAAGCGTTGGAAATATGTGTCCTTTCTGCAACAGACAACATGTTATTGGTTTTGTTTATTAGAGAATTTTCAGTCCACTGATAACCTGTCTGATTTAGCCTGTTAAAGAGACTTCTGTTTATTTAGTCTCAGATTCTGTAATGTTAATTCAAATGAACACTTATGAGTTTGCAGCCGTTATGTTGCATTAACTGAACACACTTGACAGGCCTCGGCGTATCACAGTTGGAATAGGATGCGCTGGGTGCACTTACAGCCCATCCACATGAGCATCGCAGTGCATCTTGCGCTGCATTTTGAAAATGCATGTGCTTTTAGCTCAAGCATGAATGACACACTTGAGGTACCCTTTCCCCTCATAGCACACACATCATTGAATTTTAACTATGCCAGGGGTGAGCAGGACCAGATAGCCAGTTTGGGTGGTGACCTTTGGATTCTTTAGTGCTAATATAGAGTAGCTTTTACACAGGGTCATTCTGGACAACATGCTGTGGGTCTACGAAGATGCCACTGATGGCACCCAGGCAGACATCTGCTGTCAGTTTCGTCAGCAATGGTGCAGGTGTGTCTGTGGTGGTGTGTGTCCCCGTATGTGTCTCTGTGGGCCTGCATTGTCACTATACACAAAGGTACCTAATTTCCAATAAAATTCTGTTCTACTGCTTTGAGCGATCAATGAGTAGCGGGTATAAAAACAGCAATACGATTTCAATTGTAGAAAATACGAGGTGCGTTTAACACATTGGAATTCACAACGGTTACGAGTGGAATTGCTGATTTTATACCCAGAGGAATTGCGAATTTAAAAAATGCATTTTTCACTGGCTGGTATGGCTCAAGCGACAGCCTCTTCCTACACAGGGGAGAGTTCAGCTGCTTCCAAACCCTAGCTTCTATTGCCAGTGCGAAGTCACACCCTGTCACAGCTATCAGGATTTCAGAGGAGGTGATAGAACTCTGGGTTTAAAATTCTTACCTAACCCACAAAGTAGCCAGGGGCACAGTAGAATGATTTCTGTACTCTTATGCTCAACTCTTTTGCATGGCAAGACTCAAGAGTAGCAACACTTGTTAAGGACAGGGAACACTACTCCATGCTTGGCATTGTATTACAATTCTATCAGTTCAGTGATTTTTTTCATTAATAGGTACTGTGTATGTATACAGTTAGCTTAAGTTGTTCATGTTCCTACATCCCCACCTACACCAATAATTGATGCAAAAACCCAGGGGGGATTCGAGCACAGAGCGCAATGTTTTTTTCAGTCTTCAGGCATAAAACAAATCCAGATAATGTAATAAAGAAGGGGTTGCTAATCCAGGCAATCATTTTCAGTTTGCTGAAGATAGTCTGATGCAAGGACTGGAGCTAAAAACAGGAGTAACCTTCAGTACAGGGAAATAGGAACAGGAGCCGAGAAAAAACTATAGGTTTAGAAAAAGGCATAGAGCTGGGGTAAGAAAACTCGTGCTCAGAATTACCCATGACATTCAGTACATCACATTGGACTGAGGTGCTGCAGATGAACATGTAGAAGAGGTAATGGTTAGATGACAATTGGAAACAGCTTTAAGCAATATTCCGATTATTAATATCTGGACCTGGTTAGATGTTGTGCTGAATAAGTGGGTGTGGTCTGTTCAGGAACAGGCATAACACCTACATAATGCTGGTCTTGCATATAAGGAAAATCATTCAAAACACAAAAGTAAACATTTCTTTAACTGAGCTGAAAAACTTTTTTGAGAGGGGGTATTGCTCAAAACTGGCGCATAGAAAGAAATTCACTTTACGTTTTTCATTTAATAGAAAAAAGACAGGATGTTCTTTGTCAACACTAAATCAAGTCATCTTGAAGCATTTTTTACTGTTTGCTTTTCCAAAAGTCACTTATAACAGCCATTGGCATGTTGAGTTACCGCAGTTATAGACATACTGAATTGTATCTGTGAATATGTTTGCTCTTGCCAAAGGAAGGAATGATATATTCAAAAAATGGGAACATTGCATTCAAAAGCTTTTTGTCAGCCTAGAAATGAAAATGGCATGTCAATTTAATTCCCTTTTTTGTAACATTCTGATATACTGGGCAGCACCCATAAACATTTTCAATGAAAAATGTCATATGACAAGACATTTGCTTTTTGGTTTCTTTGTCCACATTTTCATTTGTGTAAGAAAACTGCAATAACTGAAAATTACACAGTCAGGTTCATGCAAAATTCAGATGTTACTGTAGGCCACTTTAATTGAAATATGCTGAAATCGTATTCATGGTACCTGAGTTATTCCCACTGGTTTGACATTAGTCAAGATAGCTGCAGAAAACTTGCATTTTGAAACTGTGGTGAGGGCATTCATGCAGTGATTGTATCAACACTGTAACATCTTTCTTCGTAAAACCTTTTTTGTGTGTTTCATTTATTGATACCCAACTTATCAACTTCTTAAGCACAAAGCTGGCAAAGCAATTGCCTGGTTGTTTTATTTGGTGTCTGTGAAACATTGATGTTTATTCATGGATTTTACCTGGTAACACAGTAAAAGTATGACAGTCTGTAAACACATTGATATGTGAAAGGCAAAAGGTAATGAAGTAGCAGGCAAAAATGTGTATTATTGATTAGTGTGTGTCTGTGCGTGCGTCCGTGTGTGTGTTGTAATCTCTATTATAAGGGGTTAATAATTATTCTGATTCCATTGCTTTGCTGCAGTATAACTTCTTAATTGATGTTGTACAGCTTGTTTTGGTCTTTTAAAATCTGAAAAGATTTAAAGATTTAGACACACTTTCCTGATCCATCCTCCATTCATTTGATTGGCTATTTTGGTCCATGTTTTATATTCATGATTATACGGGCCCCGCCCCTTCTCAATGCAAACTGATTGGCTATTTGGGCTGTGTTTTATATTCATGAGTATACGGGCCACACCCCTTCTCAATGCAAACTGCTTGGCTATTTGGGCCATGTTTTATATTCATGATTATACAGGCCCTGCCCTTTCTCAATGCAATATTGGTGGGGCCCGTATGCTCATACTTTGTGACAGCTATTAATGGAATGGAAGTGGATTGTGATTAAGATGTTCTTTGTCCTCTTAGCTTCTGGTTTCATTTAAATTTAATTTCTATTTTTTTAAGCGCCTCTTGTTGAGGATGGAGATTATGCCATCGTTTGTTTAACGTAACGCTTGAATGCCCTGTGTGCCTGTAACGGTCCGATTTATCAAACGCCAGAGCGATAATGAAATGACGTGTGTTTGTAAACGGAGTTTTTTGTGCAGCATTGTTAGTTGCGCTGCCTAAATCTGTACTCAAGGGCCACCCCCCCCACACACACACTCGCACACACAAACTCACAGTGCACCAAAAGAAAAGCAAAAATTGATTCACAGGATTTAGGCAAGGACTGGATAAGACTATATTTGTGCTCCAGAGGTGCCATACGAAGCCCTCAGTCTGTTGTTGTTTGGAATTTACAAGGACAAGGTCTCATTAACTGCCCTTTGGCTCCTATTACAATAATAATAATAAAAAAAACTTCATTTGTCTGAAAAGTCAGACAGTTTTTTTAACCAACCTGTGCCCTTATTAAGATCAAGAAATGTAATATTCCGTCTTTGTGAGCCATTTTGGTGCCCTTTGTTTCCTGCAGCACAGTGTATATTTCATGCATTAAGTGCCTCAGAGACTGCACAATGAAAGTGTGCACCTTTGTGTACATGAACTCGAAGCAATTAGAGACATTGTGTACTATTTACCAAGGTGAAGAACAGGTAGAGAATGAAATGCACCCATCCCCGTAGTCCTTTGTGGTCTGACCTAAAAGATTTTGCTGACCTTTTCTTTAATCTCCTCTGTCTGTTTAATTAGTAGGTGCTTCTTGGCTTTTGCATGACATGATGTGTTCGCATAAAACACCTACATTTGTGCAACAACATGAGTGGAAATGAGGTTGTATTTCTTTGTAAAGACCACTGTTCAGTTTTGCAGCCCATGGTCCTTTGTGTGTTTTTAACTTGATGAGTGAGTCAAGAGGCGACAGAGGCAGTGCAAGCCATAATATATCTTATAGACACGTGTCCCCTCATCTTCCAGCCATTTCCAACAAAAATGCATTACTCCATTAGTGATCAAAGACATGTTAGTTTGCAGCTTTTTCATCTTCATTCTCTTCTATGTTTGAGATATGTTGCCTGCAGAAATTGCCAAATGTTAATAGTGTATTCAGCAAAATAACTTCCCTCTCCCAAATTATTTTGTGCAAAATGCAATTTTACATGGTGCAAAGTTATGAAGGAAAATAAAATGATATACAAGGTAATCGCCTTTAGCAATAAATTAAGGACACTAAAGTAAACTGCAGTATTGCTGGTCTTGGGAGGACTCCTATAGTTTACCCTGAAGTGAAACGGTTAACCAAAAATATTCCACAAAAATAAAAAACTTGATTGTACAAGAGGCATTCCAAGAGTGCTAATATACAGTATAATGGCACTGGGATGTTTAACAATAAATATCACTGCGTTTTACACGTGTTTTAATAATTGTTAGGTACACTAACTTTAATAATCAATCAAATCATAATAAGTTGACATTACTGTCAACTAATAAATGGCATTTGTAGAAATGTTGTATAATAATAGGTACACTAACTGTTGCTTGCTAGTTCAACACTACATTTTAAAGAACTATGCTGAAAATATGGACATTTTTCCGGAAACAACATTTGAGTTAAATTATGAATAGTCATCAGCAGAAGACAAGAAGAGGAATGGCCAGGATAAAGCTAACATAGTAAAGCAAACAGCATGGAATTTAAACAGTTTTCAACATTGCGACTGTAACGTGTAAAGAAAGCTAGTGTGCACAAACATGTTCATTGTTTGTGTTGCTTAGCAACAGTCAATTCTCAGTCCAGTTGCAGAGCTATTTCTTTGGCTGGAGCCACATAACTGATTAAAAAAAACTACTCAATCTGTTGTCACTTGTTACTGTGAAGTAATAAATTGCATTTGGGGAACTGTTGTATAAAACCAATATCACACTCAAAGTCGTGCTGTTGTACATGAATATCAGCATGGCTGTGATGTCTTTGGACCTTGGTCTGGGGCCTCATGCCAATGAGCACAGCACAGCCATGCTGATATTCAATATAACAATGCTCCCTCTTGTTTGATATTGCTATATAATGAGTGGGAAAAAAGTCAATTTTAAGCTTAATTGTGATAGTGGTTTGGACAATTCAGCATCAATTCACAAAATCCCAAGGTCGATCATGTCAATGTATACATTTTCCTGAGACACTGAAAATATCATATCATATCATATCTTTTCTCTCTCACCTATAGAATGTATTGTTATTATCTACTGATGCTAAACAACAGTGGCAGAAGGTAACTATTTGAAAGTAACTGTAACTGCTATATTAACATACAAATAAAAAAAGAGTGCATGTAGTGCATACTGTATATTTACCCTATTATGCAATGTGCCTTCATGCTCACATTACCTCATTTGGAACAGGGTGTAGATCAGAGGATACTTAAAGACTTAACACCAAAAAACATAGTGTGGAAATACTGTTTAACTGTAAATAACCTTACAAATTATAATCTCTAGCTTTGTTCACACAAAATGTGTCAAGATCATTAACTGCTGACAAAGAATTAAAACCATAAACTAAAATTAAACTTCTGGTTTCTTCTCCATAGAAACCTATGACATGATTAATGTCAGATCATTTCTAAATGTATAAAACATAGTTTTTTTTTTCTTTCCCAGTGACACAGCTGAGTTATAACATTGATCAGATATTATATATAAATAATGGTGGGTTCGTATAATAATGTATGAATACATAGACATATAAATGCTGTCCATCAATGTAGAAATGTCCTGTCCTTCTTTGGATTTAATGGAGGTCCAAATATCAAGTAAAAATAGTACACAAAAATATCATTATAATATTGCTTGTGCACACTAATAAGATACAAAGAGAACTATCTTAGAAGTCCACATTAAATCAAAATTTTATTGATCTTAAGCACCATTTAATATATAAAGAATAGTTCCAAACATTGAAAAATAATACACAACCTTTACAAACTGTCAATAATCTCTTCACCCCCCATGTCATGTAAGGGGGAATTCCACCTGATTTTCAAAACTGAATTTCAGGCCTTGTTTGAAGATGTTAAGAAAAACATCCAACAGCAACCTTTTAAGGTTGTTTTACATGGTAATGGGCATTACAGTAGCCTCTTTTGTTTATTGGTTACATAAGAAAGTTTCACATGTTAATGTTTGACATTAATCTGCAGAATGAATTGATTCTCAAAGAATAAAAATGTCAAGCATATTGAAAGACTTACTAGTTTTATTAAAGTTGTTTTGCTAAGACTCTTTTGTTGTTGGTAACCATTTTCTGTAATACTTTTAGGTAACATTTCAGACTTAATGCTGTAAAGACAGCTTTGTTGTTGGTTAGCTGGCATTAAACAGTATGCGGTGATCACAGAAGCTGTGGTATTGCATCTCTTTATGTGTGAGATGTATTGCACTATTACAGCATTGTATCTGTCTCCTATCCATAACAAATACTCTGTGCTGCATGTGGTGATTTTGCCATGTGGCTGGCACCAGTCATTAATTGCTATGTACTGTGCACAGCAGATGCTCAAGACAATAAAACAGTGACATTGCTTTTGCTCGGCAGACACGACAAGTCGGACCCTGAGTAATTACATTTGTCTCCCCTCTGTGATCCGCTCGCTTGGGCTGCGTGTGTTAATTACAGTGTGCAGACGGCCTGATGTTGATTACTCTGTGAACTGGCGTGCTTCGGAGCAGGAAGCTCTGGGCCTTCTGTGAACGGGTTTCCTGGCAGCACAGCTCCGATGCTTCGCAGTGGTGCAAACATGTGGACAAATGGCTGGAACTGAGCCTGTAATGAAGTCATCAGATGCAAGCAGCACGTTACGCTCACGCTGGCTAGCCCCACATGACAGTTACATATTAAATCCAGTGTACTGAAAAGCAAGCAGGTTGATTGTTACTAACAATATGGAATGAAGTTTATTAGGAAATCCTACTGGTACGCGTTTCTTGGCTGACGTTTACAAAATTACAAGGATAAGGACCCAGATTGTCATGTTTGGTCAAATAGCTGTTGATCACGCTCTGTTACCATTAAAAGTATAATTTAAACATACGTATTCATTTAAATCTACATTTTTGTCTAGGTGAGTTAATATAAGATTGAAAGAAAGCTGCTTTGGAAAAGGAGGTCAATGAAAGCTCTTTTGTAATCTGCTCTCAGCTATGATTTTTGGTGTCAGTTACGCACTGGTGGTTCTGGAAGTCCTGACACACACAGCCCCATTTCTATTAGTAGTCTGTTGACACAAAACCTTTGACAATTCACTGAGGTGGTAACGCAATGGTCATGCTGAAATCAAGGTGGAAATCTGCGATTATTGGACCTCTTTCAGATGCAATGGTTTCAAAGAAAGAGCCAAGCTTTAACTTTCTTTAATCAAAAAATCTTCACCTGAAAGTACAGCTAATATTTAATATATGACATACACAGTTTCTTTCATGTGTTCAAACAAGAACATTGACATCATATTGTAATTAGTGTAGGCCATCCCATTCTGTGAACTGCCTGTATAACTGAAATCATCTGCTTTCTTTTTGAACTATGTAATTTTTACAGCTAATTAAAAGTTATAAGATGAATCTTCAGTTCTTAGGTGCCTGTCAGCATTTTCTAGATGAGAAGGTGAATTTACTAATCTTGCCCTGTTCCTTTTATAGCAATGGCATTTCTGTTTCCTGGCTGTGTGCCTCAGTATTTGCTAAAATCTGGTTTATGGGTACAAAACCACAACTGTGACCTGGGTGTGACCATGACTTTTCTATGCCACAGTGGTACACACACACACACACACACACACTATATATATATCTATCCATCCATTATCTTAACCGCTTATTCCTGGTGAGGGTTGCAGGGAAACCTGGAGCCCATCCCAGAGCACAGGGCAGGGGACACCCAGGGCGGGGCGCCAACCCACCACAGGGCAC
>JABJVR010004313.1:0-14855 GCA_025773905.1 Chitala chitala
TGGGTTCCCTCTTCTGGTTTGGGGGGGGGGGGGGGGGGGGGGGGTTCGGGGGGGGGGGGGGGGCTCTGTCGGGGGGGGCGGCCTGTGTGTCTGTGGGGTTGGGCGGGCTGTGTGTCTGTGGAGGCGGGGCGGGCTGTGTGTCTGTGGAGGCGGGGCGCGCTGTGTGTCTGTGGAGGCGGGCTCTTGCATGTTAAAGCACAGTAAAGTCAATGCCCCTGTGGTCTGAGACATGCAGAATTAAAAAAAAGACCAGCATTACTTGGTCCTTAAGTACAGGTATCAGAAAGTGTTTTGGGCTCCTCGGACGAAGCTGTCAGGTTAGGGTAAACTTTATTGTCCCCAAAGGAAGATTGTCCTGGGCATCGTGCTACAGGTTGTTGCATTACATTTACACAGAAGGAAACGAACAACCTCTGAGACGTTACGCAGCATATTAGAAACGTAACAATAGCATAGTGCCAAAGAAGGCAGTGAACACGTAGCATGCATGGTGTCAGGCATCCATGTCCCAGTCTGTATGCTTAAGGATTTGTGTTCTGACTCGGCAGCTTGTTTGAGGCTGTTGAGGGTCTGCTCTGTTTTTGTGGCTAGTTTAATGACGGCCTGCTCATGTATGGGTTCGTGTTTCTCCACCCCATGGCTTTCATGGCTGTCCGATGCTCACTTGCCAATACTGTATATTTTTCAGTTGGGCTGTTAGGTTGCTGCACCCAGCTGTAAAGCCTTATTTCATTATGCTTTTTACCCGCTTGATGGTTCCTCATCCAGCTCTGACTGAGATGCACTCATTAAATCCACATTATTTCTGCTTATTCTCTGCTTTTACGCTCAGACCCTTTCCTGCCTGCACGCTGCTCCTATGGCCATACAGTGTAGCTATTTTCCCCCCTTGGCCCTAAAGGTCACCCTCTCTTCTTTACCCTGGAAATGCTTCGTCCTCATTATTAACTGCCATATTGGCTGTGATCAGTGTGAGCTGTCCATAATGGTACGTGAGTTTGTGGTCCATATTTGCCTATACAGTTTCATACATTTTTCGTAGAAGTGATACTGCTGTCGTAAGGTGCTTTAATCCTACACTGATTTCAGGTTGTTTTCATGAGGTTTATGCAGGGAGGTGTTTTACAGAAACCCAGAGATAAACTGACTTTCATAGTACATTTAGTTTGAGTTAGGCAGCACATCTGAGTGCATGGGCAGGATGGCCGGGAGCATCGCCGTTACACTTTGTTTTGCACTTTTTGTTCATGTTCTAGTGTCTGACAAGCACCAGTTTAAGAACGAGCAAGTGCTGTACCGATTTCGTTATGATGACGGGACGTACAAGGCAAGAAGCGAGATGGAGGACATCATGTCGAAGGTATCCTGCTTTTCAATTATCGTCGCATTAACACTTTCGCGCAGCCGAGAGGCGATCCAATACGTACGAGTCCTTTCTAGTATAACTGGAATAGTGTCTCGGGATAAGTAACAGCTGGCAAGAGGACTGTACAAGGTGTGTGTACACACGTGAAAACCGTGACTTTGTGTGTGTTTGTGCAGGGTGTGTGTGTACACATGTAAAAACCATGACTTTGTGTGTGTTTGTGCAGGGTGTGTGTGTACACACGTAAAAACCGTGAATTTGTGTGTGTTTGTGCAGGGTGTGTGTACACATGTGAAAACCGTGACTTTGTGTGTGTTTGTGCAAGGTGTGTGTGTACACACGTAAAAACCGTGACATTATGTGTTTGTGCAGGGTGTGTGTACACATGTGAAAACCGTGACTTTGTGTGTTTGTGCAGGGTGTGAGACTCTACTGTCGCCTCCACAGTCTCTCCGTTCCTGTGATCAAGTGAGAACTTCTCAGATGTTCCTCCAAAGACACAGAGCTTCTGAGCTCCTATCTGCACCAAACCAATTGTTGTCTTACAAGTGAAGACGGCAATACAGAGCGAAGACCTTACGCGTCGATATTGTAATTTTTCAGCCGTTAAAGCTAATGCTGGTCGCTCGGTGCCGATTCACTGTCCTATAAACTCTTGATTTGAGTAGTGAGACATGTCATTGTGTGTAAACACGCTCGCTGTCTGCTGCTGGTCCACCTGTCTTTATACATTCTGTTACCACAGCTACATTATATTTTCTGACTTTATTCTAACAGCAACAAATACATGAACAAACACTTTCTCCTATTTTCTAACTCAGGGATAGAGACCATCATTTAAAAACATTCAAGTCGGTGATTCCAGCAAGCAAACTGGTCGACTGGTTGGTGTCCCAGGTAGGATGTTTCCATTAGCTGCGTCCAAAGAAAAACTAAAACCTTTACGGATTAGAAGGATGCACAGGATGTACAATGTTCAGGTTTAAGTACAATATTTAATAGAATGTCTTGGTGTTATTTGAAAGCCCTTAGCACAGCGTTAGGCATTCAGACATACTTCTGGTCACTTGCTCCTTTTGATGTATAAATTAGTATTGTATAAATTTGCTTTTATAAATGTCAGCGTTCACTAAGCTAGAGAGAACCAGAGAACATAACAGATGTTCCAAGAGGGGGTATTGGTTGTTCAGGGTTGCTGTTCTCCTGATCTGCTGGGATGCATTACCTGGCAGTTGGAGTCGCACTATAACAGGCAGTACACGTGCCCCCACCATCACCAATGCCCATGACCCTCCTCCCTGGTGCTGTGCCCTTGTCCTGGAACTCCTCACATCTCCTGCTTTTGTTTTTCCATGAAGCACAGTTTCAGGGCAGCGGTGGCTTCTGTGTGTGTGTTTGGTATTTTTTGCAGATTTTACTCGCAGGGGCGTCTTGAATTGGAGCCTAGTTTGTCTCAGCTAAGCCAAGCTGTACCTCACACTCGTGCTGTGGTTCAGAAGGTGTTGTAGAGGGTGTGTAGGTATTTACTCATCTTCCTGCAGGGTGACTGTCCTACGCGGGAGGACGCGGTCATGCTGGGAGTTGGACTGTGTAACAGTGGATTTATGCACCATGGTTAGTGACTGTCTGAGGTGTGTTCCACACACACCTCACCTCACACACACACACACACACACACACACACACACACACACACACACACACACACACACACACACAGCCGGTTTGCTGTCTCTTATCACATGGATGGGCTGGCTTAATCTGGGTCCCACCTGGTGGTGGATAATGGACTGTCTCAGAATAAATTCTACAAAAGATGAAGCGGTATAGAAGATGGCTGGCGGGCTGTTCCCGTGGTGGGACGTGACGGTGGAGCAGTGCTGTTCCCATGGTGGGACGGTGACGGTGGAGCAGTGCTGTTCCCGTGGTGGGACGGTGACGGTGGAGCAGTGCTGTTCCCGTGGTGGGACGGTGACGGTGGAGCAGTGCTGTTCCCGTGGTGGGACGGTGACAGTGGAGCAGTGCTCTCTTGGCTCCAGACAGCTGGCTCACACTGGTGGCTCATGCCTGTTAACCTGCATCCCATTCCAGCAAAGCAGATCTTTCACACATGTTTTCACTGGATCCGAGTTTGAGGGGAGAGGAAAGGAACAGTCTTTCTTCCAGAATGTCTGTAAAAACAAGTGGAAATGGGAGGGGAAAAAAACAAAATGTCTCATCTTCAAAAGGAGGACTGTTTACAGTTTTGATGCCATGAGGAAATGAATCAGTTTCTCTTTTCTGCGCTATAGGGTTTTTGCTTACTTTTAAATTGTATACTTGTTTTGAGTTGTGACACTATTGAATGGGTGTATGTGTTTTAAAATTGATGTTTCAAATGTCAAATATTTGTTAGTGTAGTAAAACGACGTCTGCAGCCTACAGATGAAGTTTGTTGTACGTTTCTCTGTCAGTGATGGAGAAGAGCGAGTTCAAGGACGACTCCCAGTTGTTTCGCCTCTATGCCGATGAAGAAATGGAGGGCACCGGGTCCAAGGGCAAACAGCTACGCTCCGACTTTAAGCTCATTGAGAATGTCCTGGCCAAATCTCTGCTGGTGAGCTGCCATCTTTATTTATTTAGCTTTTAGCTTTACCCATTACGCCAGAGGTTTTGAGTGCACCTCTTCAGCTAAACGTTACGGCAGACACATAACGAACAGCTAAAGGGGTGTGGCCAAAGCCTTTGGCTTAATAGCCTTAGGTATCCCACCTACACACCTCACTCCAATACGTTTGTCATAAACAAACCCAGCAGCTGTTTACAGGTTTAATTTTCAGGTCTGTTCAGTTGAGCGTTAAACTCTTGCTAATACATTTCACAGCACTAAGTTAGTTCCCCACCCGTTTTCACAGGCGTTTTGGTCTGCCTCGTGTTACACAAGCGCGTGGTGTTTAACAGATTCCCTCTTTGTTTGTTGTGCCACCAAAGTGGGTTTTGTGGAACACGGTTTCTTTGCCTGCAGGTTGTGAAAAGCTGCTCTCAAACTTGGACTCGTCTGGGTTTTAAGTGTCAGTCATTAGAAACATTTTTTCTTATGACAAAGACTCATGATGTTAAGAATAAGAGATTTATAAGTAGTTTTGGTGAACTTATCAGAGCACACACATGCGTACACACATGCACACACACATATATTTACACACATGGGCGTATACATGTGCACGTACCCACATACAGGTGCACTTCTGCAGACGCGCACACATGCACACACACACGTGCCGTGAGGCTCTCCCTCGTCGTCAGCTCGTAGTTACGGTTGAACTGCTGTGGCCTGCGCTCAGCTCACTAGTATGGTGAGCCGCGCCTGTTGGGGCCCGTTTCTGTACATGTGCTGATTATGACGTTTTCCGTGTTTGCATGAGTTTGGCTAACCTCTCGCTCCTGGATGAAGTCCAGCCTCAGGGCCATTTCCACCACCTGGTCCCAGAACAGCGATGAAACACACCTCTGCTATTTTCAGACTTTGAGTTTCACTTAGCTCTGTTCTGTTTATAGCGTCTTCCCTCCTGTAACGGACAAGGCCTCTGCTACACATGCTGTATCTGGGAGGAACAACGCTGTTATTTTACACCACAGAGAACATTGTGTGTTGATCATTCTAGTGGAGTGTGTTTAAGTGCCTGTTTAAATTATGCATTTAATGGTTTGGCTCTTTGTGAACATGTGCTGGAGGCAACCCCCTTGTCATGGCTGTTTTTGCGCCCCCCCCCCCATCATGGCAGTTCTCATGACTCCCCCCTTGTCATGGCGATACTTGCCCCCCTCCCCATTATGCTGGTTCGGTTCTGTTTATATTGAACAAACCAGTGGCTTTTTTGTTCATCATTTATATACTGACCCAACATAAATCATCAAATGTCGCTTCATGAAGTGCAGCTCATGTGCTTGAAGGAATTTTTCTGAATTTATACCAGCGAAACTAGTATACTAGTGAAAGAGAACAGCTGGTGGTGCAGCTGTGTGGTGCTGTAGTGGCATTACCCTCAGACACTGCGAACTGGAGCGGCTGTGTGGTGCTGTAGTGGCGTTACCCTCAGAGACACCGCGAACTGGAGCGGCTGTGTGGTGCTGTAGTGGCGTTACCCTCAGACACCGCGAACTGGAGCGGCTGTGTGGTGCTGTAGTGGCGTTACCCTCAGACACCGCGAGCTGGAGCGGCTGTGTGGCGCTGTAGTGGCGTTACCCTCAGACACCGCGAACTGGAGCGGCTGTGTGGCGCTGTAGTGGCGTTACCCTCAGAGACACCGCGAACTGGAGCGGCTGTGTGGCGCTGTAGTGGCGTTAACCTCAGACACCGCGAACTGGAGGATTATAACAGGATTACGGTTATCTTGGGTGCAACATCTTGGCCTGGGGCTAAACTCTCTCAATTTAGTATGTAATCCCCTTTCAGACAGCTGTCAAACTTGTCAATAAGGTGTGAAGCCGTTGTTCTAAAGACAGCCTTAAATCGATGCCGTTTGTCTGTTTTCACATGGTGCTTGTTATTCTCTCCATGTCAACATGTGTGTGTCCCTATTGCATTGTCTTGGAAAGCACCCAATCTTGAAAGCTTAGACCCCCAAGGAAGCATGAGCGTGGTCCCCGTGCAGTACAACTGCTCGCTCAGGCTTCCTGTTTTCCGTAGCTTTGTTCACCTGCTTTAATTTCTCTTTGCACAGCAGACGTCCAAAGTTGCTCCCATCATCCTGGAATGTCAACAGAAATGTATAAATGATGTTTGTCTGCCGGTGTTTCTGGAACAAAATGAAAGGTCAAGTGCACAAACAATGCTGACACAATGGTCCTTTCCTGCCTTAATTAATCTCAGTTAAGTTCCAGTGTGGTGCCCGTTATTGTCTGAAGCAGAAAGGTTGAAATAGTCTGTCATCAGTTCATCTATTCATTAATTACCTTTATATCCACTTATGATTGAATTGATCAGTTCCCAGATCTTTGTGTGTGTCTGTGTGTAGAAGGCAGCCAGGCTGGGACATGTTATCAGGGAAGTGGGGGGGAAAGGGGGCGTGGGGCTGAGGCCGTAGGGCGTGGGGCTGAGGCCGTGGGGATAGGGCGTGGGGCTGAGGCCGTTTGCTCAACATTTAGAAAATCAAATGTACTCCAAGACCTTCAGTTTGTAAGCCATTCAGTGTCATAAATGAGTATTAAAAGGACAGCACAGATCTATGGTTGGAGTCACTTTCTATAAAATAGGATTGCTGGTAAAACTCCTTCAAGCTGCAGTAGGGTGGCGACTTGGAACGGAAGTGGTTTGTGAGGTGAGTAACAACTGTCCTTTCTGCTCAGATCCACCCTGAGGAGGATGATTACGGATTTGAGATCGAGGAAAAGAACAAGGTCATTGTGGTGAAATCTGTCAGTCGTGGTTCCAGTGCTGAGGTGAGACTGCATTCTGTCTGTCTGCCATTTTGTCGTCCATTTTGTCTGTAACTCTGCACTACTGCTGCTTCTGTTTCGTGTCTAGTCCCCGCTTCCATTTTGGCCCCTCGGCTCTCCCATTTGTTCCGTTTCTCTGATAGGCCTTAGTTTATAAAGCTGAGGCGTCTTTATGGGTAAATTGGGAATATGATCCTTGGGGTATTAAATATCAGATCTGCAGAGGACCTAAGTGACACACAGCTGTGACACACTTAGTACTGTGCCCAGTCCTTCAGTGTTGGATCTTAGAGAGCAATGAAAATACATGACCAGGCAGGGTCGACTTTATTCCCATCAGACTTCCATCACTGTGCCCCCCCCCCCCCCAGGTTCACAGGGGGTGATTAGGCATGCCTCTTCAGATCCCCATTAAAGCCTGGCTAGGGGATAGGACACAGTCCTTGCATCCTGTCTTCCTCCCAGCTTGGTCTCTAGCGTGTGTGTGTGTGTGTGTGTGTGTGTGTGTGTGTGTGTGTGTGTGTGTGTGTGTGTGTGTGTGTGTGGGGAGCCCCTTCTGTACATTAAACAGACTCCTCATTTGGAGTTCTGGCTCAAAGCCGGAGCTTTAGGAGTCAGAGCTGAATACTAAACACCTCTCTGAGAAAGACACGACTTGTTTCCCTTCCAGAGAACTAAAGGGAGAAAGGATGAGCGTGAAAGGGACTCAGAGTGGCTCAAAGGGAACAGAGAGTTTGTTATCCCTTCGTCTTCCTCTGTATCTGTGCTCTGGGAAAGGGGAAAGGTCTCCTGCCAGCCCCGAAGGGAAACTCTCTAAGGATTAAAAAGGAAAAGCTCTCTTCCATATGTATGTGTGTACTGTTTGCTGTCAAATACTCAGATCCGCTCTGGCTCCAAACTCTTAGGTACAAAAAAAACCTCACCTGTCTTAAACTTTGTGTGAAATATTTTGATGAAATAATTAAAGCATATTTATATTCATGTGTAAATGATAGAGGTGACAACACTGTCGCATTAACAGACTCTCATCTCAGGGAAGTCCTTGGGGGGGTGGTTGGTTGCTGGCAGAGATTCTGGGCTGACTTGAGTGCGGGGGACAAACTTCCACAGATTGGGCAGGGAAGCCCCCATCACAGAGGTCTCTTCACATTCCCTGTGTTTGTGCTGCCCGCACACACAAACCTGCGTGCACGGACATGCGTACACACACTTCATCGCTCATTTAGTAATGCTGTTCATGTGTAACGGCCTTTCTGGGTCAGGCTACACAGCTATAGGTAAATGGAGACAGACCCACTGGGAGCGTTACCCCAGAGAGAAGCAGATGGCGAGAAACTGTCCCGTGTGTGTGTATGTGTGCGTCTGTTCATGTCCTCCGCATGTGCGTCTCTATTCGTGTGCCCCGTGTGTGTGTATTACTGCTCTGTGCCCCTTGTACAGGAAGTCTGTCACAGCTTCCTTGTTCATAAGGGAGATGCTCACCTTGAGCTCTGCTCCTCAGGGGGAGATGCTCACCTTGAGCTCTGCTCGTCAGGGGGAGATGCTCACCTTGCTTTATTCTTTAGCCTGTAGCTCTCCTATGCTGCTGCTTTTAACTTTCTGTGCTGACTTACTGTGTGTGTGTGTGTGTGCGCGCGCGCGCGCGTGTGCATCCCAGTTTGCCTCTGTTGTGTCTCTTGCAGATGGCTGGCCTGCAAGTTGGAAGGAAAATCTACTCCATCAATGAGGATCTGGTGTTCCTCAAATCCTTCAGCGAAGTGGAGACCACGATCAGCCAAGCCTTCTGCATGCGGCGCTCACTGCGTATGCTGGTGGCCACCAAAGCTAAAGAGTGAGTTCCCCTGCACAGGCTCCACGCTGCCGTCTCCTCAAGGCCTTGGCTCTGCTCTGGCTTTGTTGCGTTCTGTCTGTGGCTCCACACTGTTCTGCTTCATGTCTGCCTTCCCTTGCAGTTTTCTGTCCCACATAGGAATTTAACTTGTCAATCAAATTCAGGCCTGCAAGCAGATTACAAATGAATCATTAACTTTAGAAATGTGACGCACTACCCCTGTGGTTAAGAAAAGCATCGTTTCCGTATTGATAGTGAAGACTTACGAAGTGAGAGGGGAGTGCTGGTCATGCATACCTCACGTTTTCAGAGAAGCGAGACTTCCACTGAACTTCGCCATTTTGTTTCCACAGCTGTTAAGGCACAGTTCTGGTGTTTCTCGGTTCTTTTGTTGAATAATTTTGAATGTGGGCTGTTGGCCGCCTCTCATGCACACCTCTCTTCTCTGTGTTAGGGTTCTGAAGATCCCAGACTGTGCAGACACCTTGTCATTCAGGATTGTTGGTACTGCTCCACCCCACGTGTACTCTGTGAGGAAAGGTAAGAGTGTATCCTTCACACACCACGCATTGTGTGTGCTCATGCTGTTGGCTGTGTGAAGCACTGTGAATCTCCATACTGCTGCTTGTCCATGGGGTCCTGCAGACTTACTTGCAGAGCTGCCACCAGCTTCCCTGCTATCTCAGGCCTCACCCCCCCCCCCAGAAGAAGAGGAAGGGGAGGAAGTGAATATTCTGCTATTCTGCTGCATAACAAGCCCTCGCATGCCGCAAACTTCCATGTAGCGTGTAGTTAACAAATGAACCAGGTCGTGTTGAAGACACGCTTGCCATTGTCACACTTTGATCTTCAAGATATGAGGGCAGGGTAGGAGTTCTACCTATTGTCTGCTTCAGTCAGCATGTTACACAGAGGGTGAGAGATGCAGCAGATTTTAAGATCTCCAGCAAGTTGCATGCTGCTGTAGCCGTTTTGCTGTGACCAGTGGAGTTGAGTGGGCTGTGTCACGTTGCCTTTTGCAGTGGGTCCCATCAGTATGACAATGACTGGCATTTTTTCTTTTTTTTTTTTTTTTTTTGCATCCGAACAGACGTGACCAGACCTGGTCATTACTTTTGTCGTGTTTCCTCGTGTCTCATGCCACAAATCCAGTGTGTTATAACACTCCTTTTATCACTAAAGCTTTAAGGGGTTCTAAAGCCACGCCAGATTTTAGTGCTCTGGTGGCTCAGTGGCTAGAACATCAGGCTGGGATGTGGAAGTCTCTCAGTTCAAATGGGCCAACCGCCAGCCCAGCCACCGGGTGTGTCCCTGAGCAACACTCTCAGACACCAGCTCCCCGGGTGCTGAGTGTGGCTGCAGTTCATCCTTTATGGCTTATTTTAGAGAGCATTATGGTGTTATAAGCACTGCACATTTTTAACAATTCTTCTGAACATGTCATGAATCTGACGTAGACTTCTTAGAACCTTCTTAAGACCTTTCTCAACAACAAATTTAAAACTTGTAGGATAATACTAGTGAATGGAAGTCCAATTTGCACAAACATTGCACCTGGAAATCAGGTGCAAGAATTAGTTTTAGTTGAAGCTAAGATGCAGAAGTCAGGAAATTCAGAGAAGAGGTAGTGTGGAGGCTGTGCTGGGTTTGTTAAGGCTGAGATTGCACTGGTCTTAGCCGGCCTGGCACGGTAATGCACAACAGGAAGTTGTGTTGCTCTGATTCTGGCTTCTCTTTCACTTTACTGACTAATGGGGAAACTTGGGGTCATTATAATAAATTTTTTTTCTGTGAAGAATTACTGAGGGTAAATGGTTGTCAAGTATGTGGCTACACCTTACAGTCAAATAGAGCTACAGCCGAAGCCATGTTGCCACTGGGGTTAGTCATCAGGCTGTGGGGAAGGGCTCTAGCTGATGGTTTTAACAGAGCTCATGGGCTAGTGGACAAGAGAGGTGAATCTGTCTAACCAATGACAGTGACAGAGCTGTGATCGTATTGTTTAGTAGTCAGAAGAGGTGATTTGTTTAACCAATCAGTGTGACAGAGCTGTGATGTCCTCAGGTTCAGCTGCGCTCTCAGCTGGGTTACAGCCAGGACAGTGTGTTCTCAAAGTGAACGGTAACAACGTGCACGGCGACAGCTACGAGGATGTCCTGGATCACTTCACCGCACATCGGAATGATCAACAGGAGCAGCCTTTGGTGAGAGTCACCTACAACAAACATGTTAACAGAGATTCCACAAAGACTGTCCCTCCATGTTGAAACATTCTGTTCTACATGACAGATGCTTCTTGGTGCCATATGAGTTCTGCTTTTCCAATGTGTATCTGGACCTTCAGGTTTAGCAGACTGTGTAAAGGCAGCAGGTTTTCCATATAAAACCTTTGGCTCTAGTCCAACTCAGCATTGTAATGTGTGGGTTGTTGGCCACAGCACCTGACCCGGTGCATCTACAGAACATTTGAAGATGCAGAGGAGGAGAGGACCTTGGGGGCGAGTGTGTCGGATATGGGGGTCGAATGTGAGGAATTGGGTAAGTGTGAACGTGGAGATGATGAGACTGGCTATAGTATTCCCATGGGAAAGAGCTGCTCATTCGCTGAACATGCCTTTGTTTGCATTCTCATTTTCACTTTCCTGCTCACTCTGATTGCTGTTGTAACTCTCAGAATTTAATGAACCTTACTAACAGCAAGATGTGCCCCCTGTGTGCTTAGAGACGAAAGAACCAGGTAAGGGGTGAGGTGAACATGGCACCATCACGTTGACACATTTCAGTCTCCAGTGCATCGTGCCAGATACAGTCCTAACACTGACATTTCTGAACATTCGTTGCGGCAAAGCTTTGATCTGCATTGAGTCTGTTTATTGATCATGAGACCTGTCTTGCTGCTCTGAAGACCTACTGACAGTCCTAATAATAATACATTTTACTTGCAAGACCTTTCCAGGGCTCAAGGTCACCATACATAAAAGAAACAACAACATAAATATACAGAAAGGTCACGGTATTCAGATACAATTCAGTATGTGGATGACCAGGAATTACAATGGATACACACTTCTGAGCAGGCGGCTGCTGAGGCGAGATTTAAATGCGGCCAGTCTGTGTCGCAAGTATAATCAGGGAGAGAAGTCCAAAGACGAGGAGTCGTACGGCTGAAGGCTGGAAAACCTCATGGTGGTCAAACAGGCAGGAGGAGAAATGAGGAGGATCAGAGAGTACGAGAAGGAGTACAGATCTGTATAAGTTCTGAGAGATAGTGTGGCATGAGGTTATGGAGAGCTTCAAAGGTAAGAAGTAGTTAATGCGGTATTTGACAGGCAGCCAATGAAGTTTTTGAAGGTATGAAGGGGTCCTGCTCGGTTATGACCTTCCCCTGTCCTGCCCATGGAGCAGCATAGAGTAGATGATGAGTGCCTCCCACCCCAGGCTGTAGTAGAGCTTAGATGAAGGTGACCTTTGTGAGCACAGACTGTCCCCGAGGACTGAACTCACAGGGGGAAGAGGAGTCACTAATGTACGCTCTCTGTGCTCATGTGAATGTCACTTCTCACTTGGTGTTGTGATGACAAATGACAGTGTGCTTTAAAATGACAGTCGAGGTGGTTTATTTGTATACATGGCTGGTGCTGGTGGAGTAGGTGGAGTTTTGCTGTTTGTTAAGAACGTTGTTCTGAACCTGAACGCTGCTTGTAGCTCTCTCTGGTGCTCTGTTAGTGAGCGTTAGCTGACTGCATGTTTCCACGTCGTCTCCGTGGCTAAATGCCATCTGACCTCTGGTTAAATGGTGCTAGATGGCAGTCAGTGATGAAAGGCTGAAAACAGACGTCCTTCCGCTTTGTGACTAACGGCACTGTGGACATGCGGCTGGTTCCTCATTGGCTGCTTTTTTTTTTTTTTCTTCTAAATCCAGAGAAGGGCTTTGGGAAGTTGATCGTCTCAGAGGACGGGCCACTCGTTAGTGTGACCGTAGACAACGTGCACCTGGAGCACGGGGTGGTTTACGAGTATGTCAGCACAGCCGGGGTCAAGAACCACGTGCTGGAGAAGATGGTGGAGCCAAAGGGCTGCTTCATTCTTACAGCCAAGGTAAGGTGGTCACCATGGTTTCAGCTCCATCAGTCCTCAGAGGTCCTCTGTGCTTCTCATTTCACTTGCTGTCCTCCCATAAGAAATACAACTGTAGAGATTCTGACCAAGGTGTTGGGACATGAAAATAGCAAAAGTTTGTAGGTCACACCTCTAAATTAGTAACTTCCTCTTTAGATTTCCTGAAGGCGCCATAGCACCCTGAGAATTTAGATGGTGTGGGAGACCTCCCAGGAGCTGCTGTATTTAGGCTGGTGCTTTTACAGAGAGGTGTGTAGGTGACGGCCATTTTGGGCTTTCCTGGCAGATCCTGGACGCCTTTGCCGGAGATGACAGCCTCTTTGTGAAGAACTGCAGCCAGCTGATGTTGCAGAGTGAGCGTGTGATGTCCATGCCTCAGTACGAGTTCCAGAACATCTGTGAAAGCAAGCTGGGGAGCATTCACAGACGCATCCAGAACTATCTGCAGGTGCTGTACTGCCACGCCCTGCCTGTCCCTGATGAGGAGAACTGGTGCTCATGCTGTAACTGACACCCTCAAAGCCCAAAACTCGTGTCCATTACTCATTTACGTGTGTGTGTCTTTGCTTCCTTACTGAGGTAGACACATACCTCAAATTTCATATGAAAAGAAAAGTTAGTTTGGTTTTCGCACAATGTCCATCTGTGCTGAAGTGCTGTTATCTGTGAACATCCGTGAAGTATAGAAATTCCACTTTATTGCTTCTAAAGCAAAGCATATCTGAAATGCAGTGTAATAGCCAGTAATTCCAGACATATATGTTCAGTTACATATTTTTAATAAGTGAACTAATTGTAAAAGCACACAGTATATTAACACCACAAAAAGAACAACTTATAAAAATGCTGTTTGAGTTTTCACAACTTATATAAGTTGTACATTTTTTTTGCCACATTTAACATGTTGTGTACTTAAAGACGTATTCAGAAAGTTCTTTATTCTTCGTTTGCCCGAGTCACGATCCTCTGAACTAGTGCATATCTGTTGCTTTGACACATCTTAATTTTGTCTGACTAGCTTTTATTTCTCTTATTTCTGAGTTTGCTGTCGCTGAAGGGCCAATCAGAGTGAAACTTTGCATCCTGGGGGCTCTCTGGGTGCTGTTTTGATCATCTGGGGGCTGTCAGGCCGCGCGCCTGAGAAGCAGGAGGTGTCTCTGTGTGATGGGATGAGGCCAAGTTTGTCACTGAGCCTCTGTGCCCCTGTGCAGTTTTCCCAGGAGCTCAGGAACACAGCATGGCCCACGTTTAAGCAGGCTGGCTGCCAACCTCACCTGCTCAACTGCATGGACTTTGTGCCCACCAACTGCCACCTGAACGTGATGCAGATCTCCTGTCCCAGGAGCACCACGTCCACAGGACGCACCTTCAGCATCCGCTTCGGTCGCAAGAATTCCTTCTTCGGGCTTGACCCTGAACAAAGTAAGATTCGTGAGTCCCAGTACAGTCAAGACATTAAGAAATCACCATCATAGAGTAAAACGGGCGCTAAAACAGGCTCTTCACTAAAGAAACCGGGTGTTTACTTTTTGTTTCTCTTAGACTTACTGCATTTGTAAAGAAATGTATTAGTCAGTGAATACAGTCTGTCCAGTCTCATCTGTCTCTGTGCAGGCTTGTACTTTCTTTGTGTGTGTCGTGTACATTATTCACCCTTTTTAACGCCGTGCCGGGCACATTATCCACCCCCTTTAGCGCCGTACCGTGCCGTGCACGTTATCCTCCCCCTTTAGCGCCGTGCCGTGCACGTTATCCTCCACCTTTAGCGCCGTGCCGTGCACGTTATCCTCCCCCTTTAGCGCCGTGCCGTGTCGTGCACGTTATCCTCCCCCTTTAGCGCCGTGCCGTGCACGTTATCCGCCCCCGTTAGCGCCGTGCCGTGCACGTTATCCTCCACCTTTAGCGCCGTGCCGTGCACGTTATCCTCCCCCTTTAGCTCCGTGCCGTGTCGTGCACGTTATCCTCCCCCTTTAGCGCCGTGCCGTGCACGTTATCCTCCCCCTTTAGCGCCGTGCCGTGCACGTTATCCTCCCCCTTTAGCACCGTGCCGTGCACGTTATCCACCCCCTTTAGCGCCGTGCCGTGCCATGCACGTTATCCTCCCCCTTTAGCGCCGTGCCA
>JABJVR010004314.1:0-14854 GCA_025773905.1 Chitala chitala
AAAGAGAGAGAGACAGAGAGCGAGTGAGAGAGAGGGAGAGGGGGAGACGGGGAGAGAGAGAGAGAGACAGAGAGCGAGTGAGAGAGAGGGAGAGGGAGAGACAGAGAGGGAGAGAGAGAGAGACAGAGAGGGAGAGAGAGGGGGGAGACAGGGGGAGAGAGAGAGAGGGAGAGAGAGACAGGGGGAGAGGGAGAGACAGAGAGGAAGAGAGAGAGACAGAGAGGGGGAGAGAGAGAGAGAGCGAGAGAGAAAGACAGACAGAGAGGGGCCAGTGGTGACATAAAAACCACAGCCTCACCGTAGGCAATCCACCGATAAGCGATTACCAGGCGGTAATGGGAGTGCCACATTCTTCAGACGCCCAGAGATAACATCTGTCATAATGGCATAATAATTAACTTCTCAAAAGCAGACAGTGTTCTGAGTGCTCGGATAAAGCTGACCCCTGAGAGTGGTCCAAAAGACACTCCAAGCTCTGTAAGACACAGTACACCCTAATTCTATCATTATGGACATGAGGTCACCACACGGATGGTGATGGAAGGCAGTAAACAAGGTGCGTTTATGGTCTAGGTCAACTGCAAATGTGTTGCTACGCTGTTGTTTGCTGTCATTTCAAAAGTAGTTTACCAGCTCTGCTCTAAGGATTAGCACAATTTGTAGTCTTTCAGTATTGAAGCTGAAACATCCAGAAAACTGAATTTTGATGAGAATAGCAGTGCTCCCTATGGGCTTTAAACTATTCCTTTCCTTCCATTAGCCCCTCCCTTTTGTCTGCAAGGCTGACTGCTCAGCTCCAGACATGTGATGCCCCCCCTCTGACATTCCCTTGCCGTGAGTTGGGTTGATGGGCAGCTTGTGGTTCTGTGATCCCTAAAGTGTTTTCCAGGACTCCTGCATTCCTCAACCTGTACCACAGAAGGGGCCCAGACCAGACCCGGTTTCACCTCACATTTTCCGGTTGGCTGGGGACATCCCACAATGCTCCTTGTTAATTACATGAGTGTTGCAGGGGAGGGGGGCATGAATGATTAGCCAACTGTCTAAGAGGTTAGACCACACAAAGAGGTTCTGTTAGAGGTTAGAGTGTAAAAAAGAGCATTTGTTTTCTGCTGCAAAACTGCCTAAAACTTTACATGGTTAATAAAGTTATTTTATGCTTATGGCTGAACTCGAACAGCAGTTTTCCACTGCACTAGGTACTTTTCTCACTGCTTTCCAGTGCAGGACCAGTACCAGTACCGAAGTACCAAACAAACTGTGGTAGTTTTGCAAATGTGTTACCAGTTTGATATGCTAATAACGTGCCTCACAAACATAAAACACACCCACCATCTTGAAAAAGCATAGTTACAAATTAAGAAAACAGTGATAGATGAAGTAAAAAGAGAAGTAATAATATAATACCAGTTGATGTATGGACAAATGAAGAAACTCAAGTTTTAATTGTAATTTAGTCAAAGTATAATGAATAATATAATATAGAGAGTGGGAATGTACTGTGGTATTTAACACAGACATGTCTTAAGGACGGTTTCTAACTAGAGGCATAACTTTAGTCTTTTTGTGATTTCTTATCATATTCAGGTAATGAAAGAATTAATACAATAAATCTTAATAATGTAAGTTTGTTCAGTGTGTTTACGGGTGGGCCGGGTTACTGTTGTTACACGTCTACATCTTGTAATAGTCATAGACGTGTTTCTGATTACTTGTGTTTTTATGTTGCAAGTTTACAAAATAAATTCAATGCATTTTAACTTTAAGCAGTTTTTGGACAATGTTGATTTTTGCTGTCTGCCGAGTTAAAAGCTTTAATTATTAAAGGCAGACCGTGTGCTTTTAATTCTAAATTTCACTCTGGGACCAGTGGAAAAGTAAAAGAACTGCTGACCTTTCTTCTGTTCTGTAGTACCAAACATTTACTACATGGTGCGGTGGAAAAGCGGGCAAAGAAAACAAAACTTTTGTAATTCTGTTTTTTTTTGTGAAGATTGTTTTGATCATATAGATTATTCACAAGCTGTATCTATGCAAATTGTACAATGAAATACCACACAATATGTAAATAGCAACATTTGTAGGAACAACCAACTCAAACACAAGATGTACTGTCACTCCTAGACATGACATATTCTATATAATAACACTGACAGTATAGCCTATTCCTTCCGTTATTATGTTTTGAGTGGTTTAGCTAAAGTCTGTCATTCCCTTATTGTGGCAGCCTTGGTCTGGTTTTGAGATGTAGAGTGAAAGGAATATTCTAGATTACAGAAACAAGCCAGGGGATATTTTCCAGTCATATAATCCCACCATCATAGAACTCCACAGCTCTTGCTGACAGACTTTGGGAGAAAGATTGCTGACAGAGTTTGGGAGAAAGATTTGACCCTGTTTTTATGAGTCTATTTTTATAGACAGTGCTGTTTCAGTGGAAAGTCCTCAGGCACAGTTAGACAGTGGAACACTGGAGAGAAGCTGATGCCCCGCCTTGTTGTTTCTGTAACTATTCTTGGAGAGCATCCTTGCAAGGGCATGTCCATTGAAAATCCTTTCCAAAATGAGGAACTGTACCTTTCCATTATTACAAAGATTTGTTGTATATGTAATCCTGTGCTTATCTGCATAATTATTGTTTTAGAGCTGTATTATATCCATGCAGTTACATTTTTAAGATCACATGTGGCATTCGGTGGAAATACCGTATTTGATTGGATAAGATGTGGATGATAATTTTTTGCAGTGGATACTACTCCATCACAGCATCTCTAGTGATCTTTACCTGTGCCTAACCTGTGTACCTGTGACCTCACCCACTTTCAGTGGCTGCATTCCCTGAAGACTTCTCCATCCTCATGACGGTGAAGCCAAAGAAAAGCAGCCAGTCTTTCCTGCTGTCCATCTACAATGAGCAAGGCATCCAGCAGGTGGGGGTGGAGGTGGGCCGCTCGCCCGTCTTCCTGTATGAGGACCACACGGGCAAGCCAGGGCCAGAGGACTATCCCCTTTTCACAGGGATCAACCTGGCTGATGGAAAGTAAGGAAACACCACCTTGCTGCAACCTCACTCCATCCACAGGGTCATCTCTTCCTAAAAGCCAGTGTAATCCCACTGTAGGCAGGAAATCCCACTGTAGATCTTTTTGTAAGAAATAAAAACCAGTTCTAGGTTCACCTTCCATGGTGATTTCTGAAGTCTTAATTGTCTGTAGTCCGGAAATAAGACTTTCTTCTATCTCATAACATAAGATATTTTTTTCCAAGTTCTTGTAATGAAATAATCACAACATGACCTTTGCGTTCCCTGTTGTTTGGAGAACCTATATGCAAAAATTTACAAATTCCTCTTGCAGGTGGCACCGAGTGGCTATCAGTGTGCACAAGCAAAGCATTACTATGATATTGGACTGTAAAAAGAAGATAACAAAGACCCTGGATAGAAGTCCTCATCCCATAATTGACACCAAAGGCATTATAGTTTTTGGAACCAGAATACTTGATGAAGAAGTATTTGAGGTAAGTTTATTTCCATATACTTTTACAGCAGCTGGTCATTTGAGGCAAAACTTAAAAATATTCTTGCTACCAGTTCCAAAGTAATATAGGGCAATTACAGTATCTTTACACAAATTCCGTGCTCATAAACTGTAGTACATGTGTTACGCAAGCTGCTCATGTTGGTTCCAGACGCTCTGCGATTGTGTGGTTTTGTTTAACAGAGAAACGTGTGGAAAATGGAAGATAACCGCTTTCAGAAGCCGGTGCCAAGGTTGCGTTGACTAGCCTGCTCAGGGTGGCGGTGTAACAGTTTCCATCTCACCTCTTAGCAGCTGCGCCTGCACATGAGTGCAGACGCCGCCACGTTTGTGTTTACATATGGACATTCTTTAAACGTGTTGAGACACACTGATTCCCTACTACGGATTCTGCTGTGCATCCTGTCGCGTGGCACTGCCGGTGGACAGAATAGAATGTCAGGTAAAGGCCCCAGCGACAGGACCGTTCCCGACTCGATAATTCCATCACTCGGATTCCTCCAATAACATACCTGTCACTCTGCGTGCTATCAGAAGGAAAATGGCTCTATGGAATTCTCAGGGCGAATTCAGAAACTCCTGTCCAAGGAGCACTGGAGGTGAAAGTATGTAGTTTAAAAAAAGAGAATTTAGAGTTTAAATAATGAGACTGGCTCCAGTCATCCACAGGAATGAGGGTGTGTGAACCTGTCAACATGTTTTAGTTACAGATTGTCTGAGTGTGTGGCTTTTCTGCACCTTTATCACCGGAGCAGTGAGCTTTGCCAGGCGGCGGCTATGTCTCTGTTACAAGAAGACTAGTGTTGGCATTTAATTTGGCTTTAAGGGAACTCTTACCACTTTTATTCAGCAGTTGCCTCTTTCAACCTGTTCTAATACAAGTTTTATAAGTTTTACACATTCTAGCTTTCATAATTTAATGTTAGCCTGACCTCACATGGTGAACAAAAGGCATTGTCTTGAATGTGGTTTTTTAGTTAGTTTGTGAAACATAGCATGGAAACCTTTTGCAAATGTCTTTATATAAAGAAACGGTCTTTTTGCCACATCTAATGCGGGGTTAAAGTCACGCGAGCAGTGTTAGCTTTTTGTAGGTTTGCTTTTTTGCTGGTTTCAAATGTGACTTTTGCTGCATTTTTCTTCCTTTTGGAAGGAGGGTCACAAAGCAATCAGGCAAAAGGAGCCAGAGACAGATATGCACTTCTAAATAAAATGTCTGCATTTTGTTAACTGCCCCTCCCTCCCTGCCGAGTTCCAGAAGTAAATTTCCCCAGTGTGCTCATAGCCTCGGGCTTCTTTTATTCAAAAGCTCTTTCAAATAATTGTCAGTGAGCCATTTCCCAGATCACAATAACTTCAAACTTCAAATGTGCAAGAAAAATCTTTTTTTCCTTTTCAGAAATTACAGGCCGTTACGAGTGCACGCTGGTAGTTTTGAATGGCCATGTTATCATCACTAGCGTTTGTTTTCTAGTTGGAGCATGACGAAAAAACATAAACAGGACTTCATTGAGATCAGCAGAGGGTATGTCAGACAGGATGCTGTTCAAACTGACCTTTTTAGTCCTTATAAGGGAAGTGGCCATGGTAGGAATGTGTGGACATGCTCTGGAAAGTGTCGGTCTTTGCCCCTGCTGTGTGGCTCACTGTCGGCAGGCAGGACGAGTTGGTAGCGGGTGAAGCCGGAGACTAGGCCACAGTTTCCATTCCATGTGCTTCACTCTTTTTTAAGTTATGAATCATTCTATATTCCTTTAACCTGGGATTTTGATGTGGCCCATTATTCAAACAGATTCACAATGTTAAAGGAAGCGTACATATACCAGAACTAGTGCAGTTTTGACAGAGTAGAAATCAACAGGATTTGTGTCTGGCATTCCATAAAAACATTTAAGCAAAATATGACATAGCACTGATTTATAAAACAAGATTATGTGGGATGGCTTTTTTTTGTTTCAAGAGACAATATCACTGGCCATCCAAAAGACCTTTACTTGTTGCTTAATAAAGTGTTTATTAGAATACTAAATTACTTAAGGATATGATAAGATAGTGGTTTTATTTTCATTTCAGCTGTATATAGTTGGCAGACTACACAGTGACATGAAAGAATATTCCCCCAGGACACCAGGTGCAGCAGAAGAACAGCAGAAAAGGACAACACAAAAATACTAACAGAACATACAGGGTGCAAAAAGACAGCAAGTAGGAAATAACGTCATTAACTACTGCAGAACATAAAGTGCAAACAACAATATGTTTGGACGGTGCTGCTATGTAAACTTAAGTTATTGTTACACACATTACAGGTGCGTAATTTACAGTACTCTGAGGTGTACAAAAAGGTAAATGCAATTCCCGCGAGCAAGTTAACACAAGAGTTGATGCTGTAGTATTTATGAACAGACAAGATCGATTAAAGGCACTAACTAATCAAAGTGAGATCCTGTTGAAATGGAAAATAAGAAGTAAAATACAGGGACAGAAAAACACACCAGCGTGTTTGTGTGGTATAAATAGTGGTCGTTTGTGAAAAGAGTTATGAGTTTTCTGGCCATGATGTGACTCAACCAAATGTTCAGTTTTCAATGTCAAAAATGCTACACTGGTTTGGCTTCTGGCATGAAGAATTACATTTACTTGGACTCAATAACATTTATATTTGTCACTTCTGATTTGTTAAAGGTGCAAAATCTCTGCATGTCGAGGTCGGACTAAATAGTTTGATGTCTTTATAATGCTGCATTTTATTAACTGTTGCAAGGGAGAAAAATTATTAGGAATACTGTGACTCTTAATTAACTTTATGAGAGAATGGCATCACTATGTTTAGTAATATGAAAGGTTATGACTGTGTGTGTGTGTGTGTGTGTGTGTGTGTGTGTGTGTGTGTGTGTGTGTCTGTAGTTGCTTCATCTACATACCTCTGCCAACAAAATCACAAGTAATTTACAGGCTGGAAAGAACATTTAGATAATTTAATATCCTCTTGTGGAAACAAAGATTGAAAGTTGGGTGAAAATGTTTCATAGCACATTGAGGTAATTACAAGAATTGGATATGGCACTATCTTACCATGTGGGCATACATATTTATTTATTGTTTGATGTACTGGCAGAGCACAGATGTATTTTTATTGTTGGGAAGTGAGGCATTTTAATGGTTTTTTACGAGTTCTTTCCAGGAAAATCTGTTCTTCTGGAAAGTGAAACCCTGTTGCTGATTTGCTGATTGTTATACTTTTTGCCTTATTTGTCAAACATATTTAATTTTGGTTGCTGTATATATACTGTATATATGTTTGAAATGATTACTTATAGACCTCTTCTTAGGGACTGATACTGTACATAATGTTTACATTTGTGAGTTAGTCATATATATTTACATATGCACATGCACACAAGCAGCAGGTAACATAATGTAGTACTTACAGATTTTCCTCTATTTCATATACAATGTACATTAATCATATCAGTCAGTCATCGTCTATACCGCTTCATCCTGTTAAGGGTGGCAGGAAGCCTGGAGCCCATCCCAGGACACAAAAGGCACAGGGCACCAACCCACTGCAGGGCACACACACACACGGGCAATTTGGAGACACCAATCAACCTAACCTGTATGTCTTTGGACTGTGAAAGGAAACTGGAGCACCCGGAGAAAACCCACCAAGTACAACATGCAAACTCCACACACTCACACACCCACGGCGGGAATCGAACCCCAGGTAGCCACGCTACCGTGCCACCCATTAATCATGTCTTAACTACAATTTTAGTGTTAAATTTGGTTAATACAACTGAATTTATTTTATAACTTGTGAAACTGCTGACTGTATAAGCTATTTTGCATTAAAGCACATACTCGTCATCCATCCATCCATTATCTTAACCGCTTATTCCTGGTGAGGGTCGAGGGGAAGCCTGGAACCCATCCCAGAGCACATAGGGCACAAGGCAGGGGACACCCAGGGCGGGGCACCAACCCACCACACACACACACACTACAGGCAATTTGGACACACCAATCAACCTAACCTGCATGCCTTTGGACTGTGGGAGGAAACCAGAGCACCTGGAGAAAACCCACCAAGCACAGGGAGAACATGCAAACTTCACGCACACAAACCTAAGGCTGGAATTGAACCCCAGGCCTGGAGGTGTGTGGCAACAGTGCTAACCACCACACCACATACTTGTCATCATTAATTAATTTGGCAACACAATATTATTTGTCATCCAATATACATGCACAGGGAAAATAACCTTATGACCAGAGGGAACCGAATCCAGAGTACAAGCGACTCTTATCCAAGGTGTATGGCTACAGAGCGGTTCAGCTTGTTTTGACTCCTCTGTAATGACATGCCACAAGGCTGCAATCACAAGCGGATGCCTTTTACTACATTCAGTCCTTCGGCTTTGCCCATAATGTCATCAGTGTGCCTCGGATCCCTCAATGCCACAGGCGGCAGGCTGGGCTGGGAAAAACAGAGTGATTAAGGCCCTGGAAGAAGGGAAATTGTCCAGAAGGCTTGGTGGTTCATGGCCTGTGGTCGAGAGCCCATCACGTACTTGTCCTCCCCATGCAGAACACGAAAGCCGCTCCGATTGCATCACCGTCTCATGAATCCAAAGGCTTTTGGTTTGAGGTAGGCCACTAAGTAAACAGCCCACGCCAATCCAGTAGGAACGTCACGCTGGGCAGTCATTTAAAAACGTGACTCTACACAGCAAAGCTGGGTGAGCTAATTTAACACTGTCAGTATTTATATGGGTCCTCACTAGTCAGTGTGGGCCCATATAAACACTCACAGTGTTAAATTCACACTGTCAGCTTTGCTGTGTAAGTTATTGGTGTCTGAGAAAGTTGTAGGCGAGCATGCTGCAAGTATCAAAGCGGCATGATTTGGAAAAAAAGAAAGTTAATGAATGGCCATGATGCTGTGATACTCAGCGGATGAGTAAGAGCCACAGATGTTTCGCGTTACAGACAGGTCATCCTGAAGGTCAAAGAGATGGAGGTGAACATGGTCTTGGGTCAGTGTGCTGGAAATAGTTATGGTCCTTCCCTGTGAATGATGACGCAGTGGCTGGACCGGACAGAGCATATCATATCATGCTACAGAGCATGATATGATGCAGAATGTCCTTAATGTGTGGGAGGTCATCCTGGGGCAGGCTCTGTTGAGCAGATGGTACCAGTCAACAGATGGTACCAGTAAGGAACACTGGGCTTTCCTTGGCACAGCTCAAAGCGGGCACTGAGTTCCAGACTATAGCAGTAGCCTCACATTAAGCAGCCACTAAGTGTTAAATATCAGCCTTGCCCATATCTTATTTTACCACCCCCCATTTTCCAAGTTCAACACTCAGCACTGTTTTTTTTTTGCATTCTTCTTATATGAACTCTGTTGGAGTGCCTGTAGGAAAAGGGCTGGGGAGGGAGACATCTGCATGTGTATAGAAGGGGAATGCCTGTCGTCTGGGATGAACTCCAACTGGCTGAAAGGAAAATCCTCATCTGATCCAGCCCCCCCCCCTTAAGGATATGTACCTCTGTGCTACGTTGCCTCCCCCTCCCTATCAGCCCAATGCTCCTGTCAGCCTCCGTCTGAAAGTAGGTTTGTGCTGGATCACAGCTGGAATCCGGAACAACACTGCCATCTCCGTCTAGGGAGCAGTGGCCAATGAGCTTAAACAAAGAGGCTCAGCCAGAACCCGTGGATATCAGAGTGACTGTTCAGTACATGCTGTCCCTCCTTACCACATTTTAATAGGAACGGTTTAATTTTATTAGTTGGTTTTTTAGTGTGAGTGCAGGAGCAAACACTCTCAGCTGTCTACAACTCTGCCTGTCCGTAAAAAGCATTCAAATTTGTTCTTGTTTTTTTTTGTACTTAATTTTGATAACAAAAAAGTAGAATTATGTTCAGATGTTTTTTGGGTTGTATGTTAATGTTGGACTTTTATTCTACTATATATATGAAGACTGAAAAGAAATAATACTTTTAAGTAAATCAACCACAAAACTGACATGTGCTTATGTAAAGAAATGCACTGTTCTGCAATAAAAACACAATATCATGTACTCATACAGATCATAAATGCTCTAAGAATGTTATCAACTTACTACATTTTGCTTTTATGAAAACGCTCTACATGCCAAGAAAGCCTTCGCAGTAACTGTGAGTATTAGCTATGTGGTGAAAAACAGAAGGTTATAGATATCGCATTACGAGACCTATTCCTTAATCCTATACCACCATGGCTGTAATTATTCCGCTTAAGAATGTTATTAGTGTGAAATTGTTGTGAAGCTAAGCAGCAGTGTAAATGAAGACCACACAAATATGCATACTGTGGACATGGTGTTGAATAAGGACACTCTGCCAGGAAGAAACAAAATACTTGTAATTAGTAAATATCTAGCCTGAGGTTTTTAACTTGTTTTATAAATTCTTATCTGTGGAGAGAGCTGAGGACCGAGACAACACACATGGTACGCTGCTGTTTGACTGAACACTCTCCTGAACACAAGTGGTATGCTACAGAGTCGCTACAGGTTCAGGCTCACATATCTCCTAAACAGAGGAGGAACTCAACACTTGTCCTAACTTCAGCAGGCTGGAGCGGCTCATCTGCACCTGTTCCTGTCTGGGACGCGACTCGGGTCGCTTAGTGCCTTGGCCGCAGGTGTTTTTGTCTTCTGGGCCCAGGCAGGACATCTGGAATGTGAAATGCATTTCATGGGAAGAAAAGGGGAAAACGTCGTCTTTTGCTCAGAACTTGCAGCAGTTACAGTGTTGAGAAAATGCATGCTATGTTATTTGCTTTTACCTACATTCTGAGCAAAGTATAAGTACATAATATAGTATGTAATTTCCAGAATCATCAGTACCATCATCATCATCATCATCATCATCATTGTTTTTAAATTGCTTTACTCTTGTTAGCATTGCAGGGAGTCTGGAGTCTTTGTCAGGCAACAGATAATTATCCTGGGATAGTATCGTGCTCTCTTCTCCCTTAACTGAAAATCAGGATGACAAATCACATGCATGTGGGCATGTTCCACATCCATACAGTGGACTTCAAGTTCATTTACACTAAAAGCATACTTGGAGGATGTTTGGAATACACAGAGGTATACATCCCAAATGCACCTGTCTGTCATAATGAGACAGAGGCAGTCATGTAAGGCCATGGTCAGAGTTTTGGAATACTGAAGCTGGCGAGGATGTGTGCTTCACTTTCAGAGGTGCTGATCCAGCATAACTGCATGTTTGGGTCTAAAGCTGAGGCTTAAGGGACAGGGCGGACAGCAGGCCCAGCTACGGCCACAGCCGGGGGATAGAGGTGGGACTGACACTCCACCTGCAGAAACCGGAGGCATGCCTGCAGTCTGGGCTTGTGCCTCAGATCACCTCATTGGTGGTGCTTTGCCAAAGCCTTGTGGGAAGTGTGTCCTTTCCATGCGCTCTCTGGGCATCTCTCTACGTGTGTCTGGACCCTGCTGTGAGGGCACAAACTGAAAAAGTAGGGCGCCGGCAATAAAAACAGTGTCTGTCTGCTTGGTCTCAGTGAGACTTCCCTCCAGAGGGCTGAGAGTGAACTACATCACAGTCCGCTGACTCACCACCTAAGACATGACAAACCGCCATAATGAGACAATGAGGCCTTTCATTGGTCCCTCTCTCGCTGCATGTTCTCAAAAGGCCTCCTGTTTTGTTTTAAGCAGATGACAGCAGGAGAGCACACAGAAACAGCCCTCTGTATTGGGTCCCTTGCTAAAAGAGGATACTTATATGGTGCTGTTCTCACTAGACACAAATGTGTCTTCTTGGGAGGCCATTGTTGTTACTATGGTGATGTTGAAGCAATTGTTATGTGAAACTCCCTGAAGGCGCTAGATTGTCAGCGACTGTCGGCTTGGTGATGGCACACTTGGAATTGTGTGTAAATTCAGTTCCAATGAGTACAGAACTTCATTAGATCTTTCCCAGAGAGTTAAATTGTCAATAGCAAGCCTGTCAACACAATTTACTAAAACTGTTTTATTAACTGCTGTCAAATTTCAAGAGAAAACATCAAAGGGAAGTTGTGTTTGAACAAATAAAGTCAAATTAAAAAAGAAGCCGTTTAGTGAGGATTTACAGTTTTTTCATTTTTATTGGCAGGGGTGCTTGGTGATATCTTGCCCTATATCTTTTGGAAAGCATGTGGGGCAGGAATGGCAGTCTTTAAATGAGAAATGTGTTTGTACCGTATTATATTGTTTGCATTGTACAGTCTATGTAAATGTGTTGATAGTGAATCAGTCATATCATATGTTATATCTAGTGTCGGTTACATTAAAACTTTGTTAGACATCATATGGCTAAAGATGTTGAAAAGGCCCAGTATAAGTTTATTACAATCTACAGGAATATCCCTGTGGCAGGGTTGGAAAAATAGTGGATGCTTTGAATAATAAAAGGTAAGAAACAGCTGTCTGTTATTAACAGTTTTCTGGACTGTAGGACTTTGGTGGAACAGTGGTATGATATTACGTATGGGCTTTTGAGGAAATGTTTTATTAAAAGCAGATTATTTCCCTCATTTACGCTGGTAAATAAACAAAGCTGGTTAACATTTGGATTCTAAACATAATTCCTTTACCATCACAATAAGAACTGTGGAACAGAGTAATTAATGGAAATAAACAGGAAAAATATTATGTTGAACCCTATGAATTGCTTTCTTCATGAGTTTTGGAGGTAACAGAGGTACTCAAAATCTTGATACACTGGTAGTGTTTTTAACAGCTGTGTCCTAAATTCATGCTATTAATTTCCACAAATACAAAAAAAATCTGACAAGTACAAATTAAAACCTTACTAGAAGGTTATGTGGAATTGCATAAATTATGTTTATTAGGTGTATAAATTAACTTCAACAGCATTACTAGCATGCTCAGTGATGTTCTCGCAAAAGCATACTTATGGGCCATTGGCACCTCGTTACTGATGTTAAATTTGGTGTTGATTGTTTTAGGAGGGCATTTTTGTCTCAGAATAAGCAAGATGCTTCCGGTTCTCTGTGGTGCTTTGCTGGGACTCACAGAGAATGGCCTTGCAACTCATCTGATGTGTCTGGCTCTCTGACTGTCCTGTTTGGTTTGCATTACGCCCCAGCCAAGAAATACCAGAGAGCGGAAGCTATGCCTTTAGGCTGATTCTTCAGTGCTTTCCCTTGTGAGAGTCCTGCAGCGTGAGAAGCAGTGTAATTGGATTTCCAGACCTTGTGTCCATCTAGCTTGTGTGCATCCTTTCTGTTTAAGGTCCAAACTAACCCCACTGGACTTTTAACTTCTTTTTAACAAACATTTTTTGTTGTGGAAGAAAATCACAACATGAATGCTGAAGCAACAGTTTTTTTAAGAGCTGTACTTTGATGTGTTTCTCCCCATACAAAAACCAAGTTTTATTGAGTGATTCTTCTGTGATTTGATAAGATCCATGCCTTTGGCAAGCAATTTCAATTAAATACCAGTTCATTCTCTCTTGCATTCTCAAGTAAAGGAAGTAGCAGAAACATCTGGATTTAATAATTTATACGTACGTTTGTGTGTGTCTGCGCACACATGTACACGTGTATGCGTGCATGTGTGTTTCCACACAGTATCACTACCAATCCTTTTGGATTTATTATTGTCAGAAGGAAAAAGTTCAGGAAGGAAGGAGGGGTTACAAATTTATCACCTCTGTGTCACCTTCAGTTTTGCTCTTGGTGTTATTTTTTTGTCTGAGAAAACGAGTTCAGCGTTCTGTCTGTCCTTCATGAACCACTAATGTTTACACACTTACCGTGTGTGTGTCCCGCTACAGCTTCTATGACTTTTTACCAGGTTCTCTTGCTTCTCTTGGCAGTCACTTGACATTTTGATACCCCGTTTTTGTATAGTCAAGTGCATTTTGAGGTGCTCGTGATTCTGGCGTTGTAAACCCTAGTAGAATAGCTTTAATTCCTTTTAGGAATTTAGAAATGATAATTCAACCAATGTCTGTACAGCACCTGAAACTGATGCACTTTGCTGTTCATGAATGTTTAGTTAGCTGTGGAAGTTGACATATAAGCCTCAGAGCTTTTTTTTGCAGTTTTGAAGGCTGTAACAACAAAGTATAAAACAGGAATTAACTCAAAATTTTTCATTTAAATCTGTTGGGAATTGTCCGCTTATGCCCCCACAAATATGTCTTGAATTAAATTCTTTGAAGAATGGTCTTCAATCCTATGTGCTACTCTAAATTACCTGTTGATTACAACATTTCTGTGCCAAGGATACCGGCTTGTAAACCGTCAGTGTGATGTGTGCTAGTGGTCACTCACTACATTAGGAGCTGGAATGATGGGTGTGGCACATCAGCATGTAGAGACCAGAAAATAGCACTGCTTCATGTTTCTGTTCTGTGTGTTCATGTTCTCGTTTCTAGGGGGACATCCAGCAGCTGATGATGGTGTCTGATCACCGGGCAGCTTATGACCACTGTGAGCACTACAGTCCTGATTGTGAAGTGGCCGTTCCAGAGTCCCCTCAGAACCAGGACCCAAACCCAGATGAATATGTAAGGAAAAGGCAATGGCTTTCGTGCCTAAAACACTCTTCCCCCTTTTGAACCTTAATACTTTTTTCAAATCTTTTCAATTTGATTTTCTCTTATAATCTCCTTTAGAGCTGTATGTGTCAACAGAATAAAAATTAAAACTTGTATTACAGGAACTGACCCAGATGCAGAAAATGTAAGCAATGCACAAAATTAGCTTAATGAAACTGGAGTTATTTGTGACTGTTGTCTAACAGGTCAGTGATCCAGTAATACTGTATGCTAATGCAGTGCAGTTTCACTAAGTCCAATTTAGTCACATTGTTTTTCCCCTTTGAAGACTCAGTTGTTTCAGGCATAAACAGACTAAATCACTGCGCCCTGCAGCTTTCTCTGCAGTTGATCGCTAATGCGACCTGCAGGTACAATACATTTTTTTTTAGGAAAGGGAACAAAATTTTTTTTTAGGAAAGAGAACTAAATCCATCAAAATAATTAATGTGACATTAACAATTTTAATTTACAGATCATGTTCTTGTTTTTCATAAAGTGTTTCAGTGTGAAGCCTTATGCAGGGATAAGAGTGATGGTGTGAAGCCTTATGTAGGGATAAGAGTGATGGTGTGAAGCCTTATGTAGGGATAAGAGTGATGGTGTGAAGCCTTATGCAGGGATAAGAGTGATGGTGTGAAGCCTTATGTAGGGATAAGAGTGATGGTGTGAAGCCTTA
>JABJVR010004315.1:0-14851 GCA_025773905.1 Chitala chitala
TATATAATTTTATTTATTTATTTTTAAAGGATACAAGTCAAACTGAAGTGAAATGTATTCAAATTTCCTCTTGCGTTTTGCACATAGTCCGTTTCTGACACTGAAAGCAGGGGTGATGGTTTGGATTGCTTTTCAGTCCTTTGTAAGTGATTATTGTCTGGCCAGCGAATAATTAAATTTTAAATTTCACACATATGGTAGGTAAATAGAAAGGGGTGTTTTTGGGTTGGCTGTGATCCTGGCTGATATTGCCTAAGTGAAGTACACTCTTAACCCTAGAATCCATTTTTGCCTTTTAAAAGGGTACTTCCACACTTCAGCACTGCTTTTATGCTTATAATATAAAAATAAATAAATATCAAATGGTAAAACCACAGGAACGTTTATCTGAAACATACAGAGCGTATGGGGTCTGGTAGTGAAATAGGTTCAGCAAACACGCCGAAACAAAGGCGCAATGCCTCTTGGTCCTGAAAGACACTTGCAAATTATATTTTCACATTTTCTGAACGTGGGTCCAACTGTACCTCACTCACAGAAAAAAAGCAAACACTGACCTTATGGGAGTTCTACTACTGACATTTATTCATTAGCAGATGCTTTTATCCAAAGCGACTTACATTTCACAGTGAGCTAGCACTGGGTGTCTTGCTCAAGACACCTGGCTGGGCTGGGATTAGAACCAGGAAACTTCTGCATCTCAGCCTGATGTTCAAGCTCCTATCAATCGCTGTAGTGTACTGATGCATGACTTTAAAATACTATCATAATAGGCTAGTAGGTGGCCAAGTTTCCAGAAGACTCTGGAGAAAGCTTTTCAACTTGGTCTTGAGTCTGAAAGCAGGGTGCAGCTAGATACAACTTGCACAACAAACATAGGTAATTGTGTTTCATTTGTTTATGTGAATGCAAGTTATTCTCATCTTGCACAAACCTTCGTGTTGACTTCTTTGGAAAAATAGAAAGGTTGCTCTTCAGACATTTGCAAGCAGGTGTGCATCTGGACATGCATATGCAATGGAAAAGAGAAACATGAACCATAATAATTATTATTATGTTCAGTTGTGGCAGTGTGGTGGTTAGCAGTGTCGCCTCGCACCTCCGGGCCTGGGGTTTGCTTCCTACCTCGGGTCTGTGTGTGTGGAGTTTGTATGTCCTCCCTGTGCTTTGTGGGTTTTCTTCAGGTTCTCTGATTTCCTCCCGCAGTCCAAAGACATGCAGGTTAGGTTGATTGCCAAATTGCACATAGTATATGTGTGTGCCCAGTGGTGGGTTTGTGCCAGTCCACTGCCTTACACCTGAGCGATATAGAAACTGGACAGATGTTCAGCTGTATCCAACTCTCTGCATTTCTATGGGCCAGCTTTCCACTGAGGGCCTTACCATACAATTTCCTTGGAGAGTTTTTTTCAGCATAGGTCACCAGGTCGTTCCTCAACATTCCCATTTACTAGGGCTTGGGCCTGGCCTGTTGAGTTCACACAGCTGCGTTAATAATAATATTCATTCATCTTTCACACTGCTTCATCCTGTTAAGGGTCACGAGAAGCCTGGAGTCCATCCCAGAAAACATAGGGTGCAGGGCAGGGGATACCAATCCACCACAGGCAATTTGGAGACACCAATAAACCTAACCTACATGTCTTTGGGAGGAAACCCACCAAGCACAGGGAGAACATGCAAACTCCACACACACGGTGGGAATCAAACGCCAGGCCTGAAGGTACGAGGCAACAGTGCGAACCACCATGCCACTTAATAATAGTATAACAAGAAGAAATTACAAAAATAACACATTCTTCTTAACAGCCCCCTAATTAAAAATTTCCCCCCACTTATTTGATTTCCCCACTGTTCAGTCATTGTGCCTTAGTACAATGAAGTTAGCAGCCACTAGGCAGGAGGACTTGATTACTTCATCATCTGTTAACAACTGCAAACCCAATATAAGTGAACACCTTTTGTTAATCATATAAGGCAGTGCTAGCCAAATCGCCCCCTGGTTAGCAACTAAAATGTTTCACACGGTGACGTGAGCTTGGTTTAACTGCCTCTCGAGACGAGCTGTGTGTCTTCATGCTTTAGCCGATGAATTACTTCATGCTCTGCTTTTATTTTTAACCCTGAGTGATTTTTCCTTGCACTTAGAGAATAACTTCCCTGGCGTGGCATTTAAATGGCTCCGTTAACGTCTGTCACTGAACGTCTTTACTGCATTGGAACGGATCAGCCGCGTGTGCTGCGAGACACATGCAGAGGAAATTACGTGGGATTTTTGTGAAACCCACAGACAGTACCTCGTGCCTCACAGGCAGTAGGACTTTCTGCATATTAGGGTTAATTGTGCTGTTTTGCATTATTTGGGTTAACCATGACAGCACATGGTATCATAAGTTAGAGTGAGTCTGGTTTCATCTGGTCCCGTATTTCTGCTTTCGGTGCTCTGAGCTGGATATCGCAAATGGAGACGCTAATGAAATTAACGAATTAATTTGAAGCAGACAGACTGGGGAGCTATCCGGACTCATAGCTCTACAGAAATAGCCGACGAACTGCATATGAGTCATGACATCAGGGTAGCTCTGCTGCACGCCCCGCATTAAGTTGTAAGGTCATCAAGAATTCCGCTTCGGCATGCAGGGTTGTCGGCAGCCTCTGATCACTTTATTACTGGTGTTTAATGCACACGTGCAATTTGTGCGTGTATTACTGTAAGTGAACGATACGTGTTTCTCTCAACATTGTGGTTGTCTTTCTGTCGTGCCTTTTTAAGCGTCAGCAGTGTGGTACTCTCTTAGGGGCCGACGGAGTTTCGTTCTGTTTTAGTTTTCCTCAGTTATATGACAGCCTCACTTAAAATCAGGCACTTGACAGGTGCATTATGCCTTCTGCAGACTCTCTACCAAATTCTAACCTGAGCTTATCATGTGGCAGTCATTGTACAGCTGTGCTTACTCTAGCGATGGCCACGGGGATTAATTCCTTAAAAAAAAATTATTTTTCCCTCCACCTTACAATTGTCAGAACTCAGAAGGGTGATAAAACGTGTCTGCGGTGATCTCCTTTGACAGTCTGCTCTTCTCTCAGGACCTTACCACACAAAGGAAACTCAATGTGCAATGCTGCAGGGACGCCCCACTGATATAACCATGCATGTGTTCTCCATCTGAACTGACAGCACGCCGTGCCGTCCTGCCACACTCAGCTGGGCCTAGAAACCTCAGTGGCGCAGATAGCGGAAGAACCATCTCCCTGCTACGCACTTGGCAGCACATCGGCGCTAATGACAGTTTCTCTACACAAAAGAATTCGTTGACTTTCTTCACGTTAAATGTTAGTAATTATGTTATTATGCTTATTCTCGCTGCAGCGTGTCTTAAATTTAATACAAATCCTTCAAAGGAAACGGAACAATATTGTGATGTCAAGGAAATGGCACACGTTTGTATTAAAGAACCCGATAAGCGTGCATTAACCTGTCGCCGCTTATCGCTTTGTTGACAGCCGCGCGTCTCCCATTCAGGTGCCCGTTTCTGCTCATTAAAGCCCATGAAAGGAGCTCGAAAACCTGCGGCTCGGTTCGATACGCACCCCGGCCCAGCGCCTCCTCCCTTCCTTCGCAGCGTTTGCGTGTTAGCTGCTTTCCGCCCGCTTTCATGGTTGGGACCCGATTTTCTCGCATTAACGCGGGCTGACTTATTGGAAGTGCGCTCCTTCGCCGGGACTGCGCGTTTTTAGGAGCTGAACTGAGGAGAGAGCGGCTGCGGGCACCGATAAGGTTCCGTAATGGTGCGCTCAGTGAGTCCCCAAGTCAGCTACTAGCGCACAATGCGCAGTGTCGGTGCAAACGGGTTCGGATGCAACACCTTGAACCGGGTGGAGTTTGTTTTACTTATCGCCAGATGTTCGCGTATTATACGTTCGGCCGGAAGAGAGTGATATTTATGACCTGTCCAGCCCTGCGGAGGGTTTCAGATTAATGGTACAATTTGGGCATGTTTCAGGCTTGGTGTCATTGCTGCTATCCGCGCCTCTTGAATGCCCCTTTCCGGACAGAAAGGTGTCTTGCGGAGGCTCTTGTGACAGGTGCGGGTTGATGGTGATGCAGTACTGCCTGCACTTTCTCAGGCAGAACGCCACCTGTCTCCTCTCCTGCCAGCTAGACGCTCCTGAATGATTAATAGAACCACAGACCCAGAAGGCTGCGATTTCTCCTTTTGAAAGCTGAGGCTCCGGTAGTGTCTCTAAACACAGCACTGCAACAAAAGGCGGAGAATAGCGGTTGGCACCTTTCAGCAAAAGCCGGCCCAAAGAACAGCTTGAAGCAACCTAATTCTACATTCAGTCTGTAATCACTGCAAGGCTGTCTGAATTGAATCATTTTGCGATTGCGGAATTAAACAGGTGATAATTGATGTAGTCTTGCTGTCACGCCATTGTCTGTGTATGGTAAAAAATTGTGTCGCTAAAGCAGTCTCCTTCGGTTACTTTAAAATAACAAAGCGATTACAGGAATTGAAACGGCGTTAACAAAACCTGCCAACAATACAACACAATTAATTTCATTCAAATAATAAAACACTTTTTTCTATATCCAAACAATTTTAATGCCATAAGCACTTATGCTACACTAGGCGACAACTTTAACATAGAAAAAAAGAAAAATTAAGTATTTGAGTGGATAAATAACATTATACATCTATGAGGGAGCAAAATTTTCTGAACCATTTCGTCCATTGTCAACTCCTAATTACTGCAGTTTTTGATGTTTATTTCTAAAGAAAATTTAGTTATGTGGCTATATAATTAGCTTTTATTACATACTTGCTTTCTGATATATTTTATCATTATATACCAACATTATTTTGTTTTTGTGAACCGTTAAGGAACACGTGATGAGCTAAGTTTTCGCCTGTTTCCGAATATAATTAGTTTAGCCAATACAAACAAAAATTGAGTTTTAAATCACATGAAAGCATGTCTGAATTTAAAAAGTTAGCTGTACTGTTTAAAAATCTACAATTTTAAGTTATACGTCCATGACATGTAAATTATTGCTACACCTGTATCAATAATCTCCCGCTTTTTACGAAGCATTGAAATATGTAGATGCTGCAATCATTTACACGCTTTGTTCATGCGAACTTTTATTCTTTCATTTCTTACAGTGTAACAGCTAATGGAAAGTCTTGTTTTCATGCAACAGCTACGCACAATTTAATGGAGATGACTGCAGGCTGTTGACAACACGGTGAGACAACGCACGTGCATCCAGGCTACAAGCGGAGACTGCACCGGGGGATTCAAGCGTGCCATAACAGAAAATGCATCACTCTCCCTGCCACCTTGGAACGAAAAACTAGCTTTCCGTAATCGTCTTTCCCATTAACCTGCACACAAAAATGTCCTTTGGGAAGGCATGCTGCAAATTCCTCTTTGGTGGGGTCAACCCGACCAACATCGTTAGCAAATGGAGACCTTTAGTAATTACTTTTCGCTGTTGCTTCGTAAGAAAATACGGTACATGTAAAATGTGGAGGAAAACGTTCTTCCTGCGTGTGTTAAGCCGATTGAATATGTGGGGTTAAGATAATGGAACCCAGCATGCTTTAACAGTGTACTTCGAGAATAAAGCAGCGCGTACGTTTAAAATCGGGCGTGTTTTTTCTTTTTTATTTCCTCATGGACAGCTTTTCATCTGAATGACTATTGCCACGATATTTTTTGAGATATCCAAACTGGTCAGTCAGACTTTGTCATAAAGTGCGGCTCACATTAAGCGGAGAAGTCCGCTTTGTAAAGCAATCAAACCTCGGTACCACCAGGAAATGGGCTGAAGTGTTGCACACAGCAGTCCTGGAGCATCACCTCGGTTCGCTGTCATCTCAGTCGTCTGCACACTTTAATAGATCCACAAAAATGTTTCTTATACGTGATGTCTTTTCATTCAGTTAGGAGCAACAAGAATCCTACTAGCGGTGCGTTAAAAGCAAAGAAAGTGTTTTCACAAGAGCAGTATGCGCCAGGGTCAGGGTGCCGGGCTGGTTTTGGTCTAATTTACCACGTTTACATGCACCGTCTTCTCACAGAGAGCAGGAGCAGAAACTAATTACAAACGAACTCTGTTTGCTAATGATGTTGACCCTGTCGAAGCAGAATTAGTCGTGTACCTCTTTTGCAGGTTAATGGAAATAAGCACACAATTAGGTCATTTTTCATCCCAGTGTGGACGGGTGGTGATAAATGTGTCCAGGACGTGTAGCCGTCGCTCCCCGCCTCGTGCACATGTCGCTGTCACCGTACTGCCAATGACCTGTCACAGACCTGTCAATCAGACCTTTTAAAGTCGCAGACCTTTGAAAGTGTACGACGTAGCATAGCACCTGAAAGCATGGGCTAATCATTAAAATTTGTTTTAAAAGTTCAAGATGACATACACTCAATAGGGGAATATTAATTATTAAGCAATGTCACTGAGGCCTGTTACCATATTTTTTTTTTCTGTATTTTTTAAGCAATGAGGAAACGTTTGAAAAATACATATTAACAGGTATTTAATAGGTGTAAAAAAACTGGTTCTGATAGAATTGATAAATACAGGTAATACATAAGTCTGTAGTGCTGTGCCAACCAGGCAAGAGGGGAGGTCAAATGTGCAGAAAGAGGGGCTTTAATGTGGGGCAAAACAGGGTACAAACATAGAGCTAAAGGGTTCACAAAGGCTAGATTACAAACAACAGTGGTCACAACTACAACAGTGGTCACAACTACCACAGTGGTCACAACTACCACAGTGTTACACCTACAACAACTGGCAAAGGACTAAACCCAGGGAAGGGTTTAAATAGAGAGGAGTGGGTGATGGGACACAGGTGATGGTGATGATACAATTAACTTAGAAGCCTCATGTGGAAAGGAATGTGCACGTGTAGGGGAAAAAGGACGAAACAGCAGCACCTAGTGGCCAAAGAGGGCCACTACAGATGCTGGATGTGTAGCATCTAAAATTTTTCTATTTTTAATGTCATCATACAATCATTCCAGTGCTTCCGAATCACTTGTAAAATCACTAGTCATTGTGCCATTTCTACTTCTACCGACTTTTGCATTTGGCTTACTGTAAACAGAACATTTTTTTTTAAACAGACTGCACGAGATGATTACTGCTGCTGTTTTCTTGTAGCATTCAACAGCTGACTTATACCACCTGTAAATGTAGCAAATAACACATAAGGGAACAAATACATTTTCATAACAGATTCTGAACCTGATATCCTGATTTAAGCTTGATGGATGCTTGATATAAAAAACACCCAATTCAAAAATGATACTGATAAGCACTGACAACAGTGCTTTAAGGTGCTTTTAGAAAATTGCTAATATATACATTATTATTATTATTATTAGTAGTAGTAGTAGTAGTAGTAGTAGTTAGTAGAAGCAGAACATGGACACGTACCTCTTGTGTCTGGGCGTGTTCCCTTGTGTCTGGGTGTGTTCCTCTTGTGTCTGGGCGTGTTCCTCTTGTGTCTGGGCATGTTCCTCTTGTGTCTGGGTGTGTTCCTCTTGTGTCTCTGCATATTCCTCTTGTGTCTCTGTGAGTTCCTCTTGTGTCTCTGTGAGTTCCTCTTGTGTGTGGGTGTGTTCCCATTGTGTCTGGTGCCCACGTTTGTATGCCTCAGCGACGGTGGCCATGTTTATTGTGAGTTAATACCTCACTGTGGTCTTACCGAATTAAACCTGGTGTGTGAATCAGCTCTAAAGTCTTAGCTACCTTTGAAGAAAAGACCTAAAGGTTGCTTGAGTCTCCAACGCGGCATCCTTGGGCAGGGTCATCAAAGCAAAGCACTCAGTCGGTGGCTGTCCACACTTCCCACTCACTGTCTAATTCCTTTGGTAAATAGACCATCTGAAGTGAGCGTCTCTCCTTTGTAAGTGCCATGTCTTTGAGAAAGACTAATACCATACCTTCTGCTCAAAACATGACGGTGTCATGTGACAAGGTTACCGAGCTGGCTAAATAAACAAGGGCCATGCACCAGGATATTCAGCAAAGCACTCTATTTGCAAAAGCCAGTGAATTGGACGAGTCCTTGAACACAGTGATGGAATTTTCATAGAATGTGTTCAGGAAGGAGCCTGTCTACAGACTAGATAGATTTTATCTGGTGTTTTCAAATTCAACAAGGACAGTTTGAAAACTATGTGGCCAGTCTCAAAACGGACGTGTGAAGAACCATAGCACTCCAAAACACTATTTTTTATACATGCATCAATTTACCTTCATAATAAGTAATATGAATAAAAACATAATTTTACCATTGCAGGTCTTTCTGCAATTTTTTTTTTTTTATTTGAAGAGGAAAAGCTCCTGTTATCTGTAGTTTAGTTTAAATTATAATTTGAATTTTAATGGTAAAACTACAATGTTTTTGCTCTACAGAAGAGGCCGCTAAGCCTTGCTGGGTTTTGGCATTATGTTTTGTGAACTGATGTTTCTCTTAAAGGGACCTTTGAAATTTTGTCATACATTAAGGAAATAAATGCAGCCAGTAACATGGAGAGTCTTCTCTGTGAGTTTAGGACTAAACTCTGGTATTTCCATGAATTTGTGCAAAAGCTTGCTTACTGGTAGAATGTAGGCTACAATGTTCTCCTAGTATTCTCCACTCATGCATTTTTTTTGTTCTATTCCTTACTGTACATCAGAGCAGGTGTGGATAACAGTGACATGTTTAATGGAGGTGTAGTTTTTGCCCCTTGCTGGGGAGCTTAATGTGATCTGAATCTTGCCTGCTTTGGCAGTAGCTGCAGGCAGTACACTCATCGCTGCCCTCTTAAGCTCATTTTAGCTGCAGAGGAAGCACATGAACTCTGACCTTACACAGTTGCACGTGTGTCTGGTGGTGTAGCACTTAAATGACTCAGTGGCTGTGCATGTCAGTGTGAATAAAACCAAAATCTGAGGAAGAGACTCGGGTATAATTGGGATGTCCAGTTTTCTCAACTTAAACCACTACAGCTGTTCCAAAGTTGGAACTCACAGTGTTAAATGTGTTTCTTTGTGAACTGTATTTCATTACATATATGCAGCGGAGTGTGAGCTGCTACGTTAGAATCCCCCGATAATCAGGACAAGGGTGTGATTAGTGTCCCACTCCAGGGACTCAGGTCTTTAGCTCAGTAGGCTAATAGTCTCCTTTGGTAACTCTGTGCAGACTGACTTACAAGCTTGAGCCCCATTCGCCTCTGTTCCATTGGTGCCGTGACCTGGATAAATACTGGCTGCTACCAAGTAGTCAGGCTGAGGTTGCTGTGTGATTTATTGCAGTTTTCTTTATATCAGTGTGTTTTCTTTATATATGGTGTCCTGCTAGGTATTTATCTGTGGACTGGTATGCAGTCAGGTGCATAGCAGTGTTTTGAAGAAGAGTAAAAACAAAAAGGACTTTTAAAATGCTTTTGGTTTGTGTGTGATGTAATTTGTATTAGAGGTACAAATGTAATTTCAAATGTTGAAATAGTTACATTTTTATGTAAGTTTGTTACTGCTATAGCTTGAAACATTATGAGCCTATTTATGCATGTAATTAATGACACTAACAAACACAATTTGAATGTGCAAGAGATTAATTTTTAGTTTTAATGGGTGGAATGCATTTTGCATTTAAATAGCTTTAAACCCAGTGAATTAAGTTTGTATGAAAATGTGAGCTTTATAGTACTGCCACAGTAATAAAGCAATCAAAAACTATATGATTATCATTGAAGGGGATGTTGACAGGGGGGAACTGGCACTGGTGGGTAATTACAGTGTACTTTCAACTCATGAAATATGACTCACAACTTGTAGTGATGTCAGTTTATCTCAATTAACCTGCATTGTGCATAAACTGTACTTATACTGTGTTCTATTTTAACATCTTTATTTAGTCCTGGTTTTAAATGTCTCCATGAAAGGAGATGCACATGTTCTTGGAAAATACCACGTCTTCTGCCATTTCTATGCATCGGGTCTAGAAAGCAGAGATGGTCTGTGGAATATTTTGTGTGGCTCTTATGCAATGTTTTTCATACGGCGTTAACCATACAGAAAATACGCGACTAATACAACGTTGGCATGCATTACCCAATTTCCCACTCCCATTATCTGGTATAGAACTGATGTACTTCTGGTCAGCAGGCCACCATGCCTGTGAGTGACTCCAAATGTGGTACCACTTTGGCAGGCAAGATTATCTTGTGGTAGGCAAGATTAGCTTGTGGTAGGCAAGTAGTAGCCTGTGGGTGCACGCCATGAAATTTAAAGGAGTTGGCCCTGGATTGGCACAGATATTTAGAAAACATATCACTACCCTGTGAGCCAAATTGTTGCAAAGTCCATAGTATGGTTTATAATACATAGAACATATACATTTTTAATTTTTATTAAAGCAACTGTAATGTAATTCTTACTGCATGTGAAATGACATTTGTATATGCACATAATTTCCTTTGTAGAAGGGCGGTCTTTAAATAGTGATTCTTAAGTCCCTCTGGATCAATGTCCTCTCCAACTTCTTATTGAGACACCAGTAATGATTGGGTTCGATACTCAGCTGCTGCAGAAAAAAAGTGTTTGGCTGTTTTTGCATATCAATTGCAGGACAGTAAAGGTACAAGAGAAAGTTCCAGGTTGGTCCCCTTTTAGCCTTAAGGGTCAGCTTTTAGTACGAGGCAGGCGAGGGACTGTGATTGTAAAGCAAAGTGACGTCACCGTCATTACAGTAAAACTGAAGGGTCCTACAGGAAGCATTTAATTGGGTGAATATTTGTTGTATTTTAAATAATTATGTAGAGCATCGTGAATGTTGACGCTTCAGTCTGGTAAATAATCGGTAAAGAAGGAGATGTAATTACATTTTCTACATCTTGCTGTGAGTCTCTTATGACAGCATAATACATTTAGTGTAGTGTCTTCACAGCTAATGCAAGGCAGTGTGGGCAATGTCATATCTGTTTATTAACTCGCTGTTTAACACTGTTGCTGACTGCCTCTAAGTGGTCCAGGCAGAGACTGCAGGCAGAGAAACTGGACCTTAAGAGGTTAGGGTTAGCTTTTTGTGGGTGTTTCTCCAGTACACACTGTCAGGGGACTTTGATGAAATAACCTCTCTGAAGAAGGGTGTGACAGAGGCCCTTAGTGGCTTTTCCAAGGATAGGCACAGGACAGCCGGCTTGATGTCACCTGTGAGAGGAGGAAATTGCGCCCCAGTCCAGCATTCTAGGGGAACCCCATGCTTTGTTGTGTTTTTATTCAGCTCCCATGTCTTCACATTGGCTGTGCTTTACCGGCGCCTGTTTCCAGGCAACACAGCCCAGCTCGTCGGCTGCATTCTGTATGATGCTGTCACTGCTTGTTCAGTAATGTTCAGGTGCTTGTTGAAGTTTTGGCGTTGTGGTCCCATGTACTGGGGGTCCTCAGTTAGGGGAATAAGTCATTGCCAAACCCTAACTGTCCCTGCAATACTTTGAATGGGGCACAACGTACTGCGGTTTGTGCCACATATGTTCATATCGCTTCTTAGTAAATGTCAACAGAGTTATAATTTTAATACCTGAGTACGTCATTGTCAAGATATACAATACATCTTTTTGTATCTTCAAATGCAACAATTAAATATACAATATTGTTTTTAATAATGTTGCTTAATTATGTAGATAAAAATTTCCTCTCTAATTTACGACCTTTAAAACATTGAAATGAGTTTTGCCAACATTTAAATCATCCTGTAATGTCGGAATCTGTGCGTGATTGTGTTACACAATGCAGGTATACTGTGTATTCAGACGCTCTTTGAAATTACAGTCAGCCGTGTATTTTCATCTTTTAAAAGGGGCGAAAAGGCATCATCTTTGTAAAGCTAATGACTATGATGCACTTCCTTTATAAAAACTCGCTTGGAATTTGCGCGCTGCACGTATTTGCCTGTCTTAATTGAGTCTGTGGCCCGAATGGCTCGTGCTGCAGTGTCACGGCTCTTCAGAGGCCAGAGATATTCATTTGCTCCATGCTGACATTTACCGCGGCCGCCGATATGGCTTTGTAAAGCCCCCATTCCCAGTATTGAGTGGAGTTCACCGCTTTGCTTGTCGTACCTCTTAATAAAAGTCCCTCCATCACTAATGGTGTAAGCGGCAGTTTCTGCATCGCACTGAGCTCCGTTCCTTGTTTGTTAAATTATTGTCTGCCCTCCCCCCTCTCTCTTTCAGAGAAATGTGACGAGACATTGGCAAGTCCTCTTCCCCATCACGCCTTCACCAGCTCCTCGGTGTTTGCCAGCGGCTACGCTCCGGGATACGCCAAGCTAAACAGGAGGGGAGGTACGTCACGTCTCCCATCGACGAGCAGAGTCTCGTTAGCCCCGCGCACTAATCAAGGCACGCCGCCTCTCTGACGGCGCCAGCTGGCTCTTTCTGCCCCCTGATTAGATGGCGCATCGTCTTTTGTGACCCCGTGACTGGCAGCCTGTAAGAGGAGGAGTCACCTGTTCCAGCACCGCGGCTGTGATTATGAAGCGGTGCTAGAGAGCGGGCGTTCGGATTCATAACGAGCTTCACGAACATATAACCTATTGTAAAAACACTCTCTTGTAATCGAGGACACCATCGACATGCCCCATTGCTTCGTTGTTTTTTAACATTTAATTATGGAATGGCCATAGTAAATTCCTATTAAATTTGTTTGGTGCTTGGAAATGCATTTATTAATACTGATGTAGAATGTCATCAACTGTGTTTCTTTGCACTACACAAGATATTAGTGGATTTAATAGAGAAACAAAAAATAAAACGGTAATAATCACATTTTAATTTGATATACACACAGACAGCACTGCGGTGTGGTGTTGCTAGTTTCCATGCACTAAATTACACTACAGTACCCTGAATTACATTACAATACCCTGAATTAGACTGCGATACTGAGAATTGCGCTGCAGTGCTGAATTCCTATTCTAATCATTGTTGTATTGCAGCCTAGCTCAGTGTATGGCTCATTCACAGTTCGCCGCACTTTTCAGCAGTGTGTGTACAACTTGTTATGGAGGGATGTGTGTGTGGGACGCGAGAATCTCAGCTTGGGTTTTATGAGGTGTGGTAAATGGAACAACCCAGCAGAGTAAACAGAGTTTAACCTAAGAGGTCTTACACACCTGTAAATCCATATGACTGACTTTCGTTGAGGATCTGCTTTGCAAACAGAGCCTGAGTTACAGGGAGGAGAGAAACGCGTCCAGGGAAAGACTTTAAACGACATTTAATCTGACAGAAAACAGTGCAAAAAAGAAATCGACTTTCTGCCGCGTGTAAAACGGTGGACTTTCCCCATTTGTGACCAGGTATTTCACTTTGTGACCTGAGTTTTGTACTAGATTTAGTCTGTTTGACATGCGCGTCATTAGCTAACATACACTATATGCACATCCCCTTCTAAAACCATAGGAATGAATAGGGAGTACCCCCCCCCCCCGCTTTTGCCCCTTTCTGGCTATAACAGCCTTCAGTCTTCTGGGAAGGCTTTCCTCGAGAGTTTGGATTGTGTCTGTGGGAATTTGTGCCCATTCAGCCAAAAGACTAAGTGTGAACTTGGGCACAGATGTTGGTTAAGAAGACCTGGCTCACAACCCCAGTTCATGTGGCTGGACTGTTACATTTACAGCCGACTGGGACAGTGTTAGCATGTGACGTGTGGCCAAGGTGACATCCTAAGGTGACACCCTATGACAGTGCCGTGGCGAGATTCACTAATCTCCACAGAGTGACCCGGCCTACTGGCAGTGTTTGTTACTGGCGGCTGCACGGCTATGGGCTTGATTTTATGCACCTGTTAACATCAGGTACGGCTGAAATTCAACAATTTCAACAGTTTTCCAAATACTTTTGGCCATATAGTGTATGCTACCATTACAATTACATCACATAAATGAAACCAGCATTGCAAAGTTTCTTTCCTGGATCAAGTCCTCACCAATTTATTTGTGACTGTGATGTCCTTATGTACTGTAAGAACAGAACCCATGTCAAGGAATTCCTCAGTTTTTCAGAAATATCCCAATGATGCGCTCTTCAGTCACCATGGAACTCCATGTTCTCAACACAGAAGGAGGTCTACAAACTGCACTCACTTCCACTCTTAGGCAAATTACTACAAGCAAACTGTATTTCTCAATCTGAATGCATTCGAATCTGCATTGTTTGCATAATTTCACTGTGATCCTTTGCATAATAATGGTTCATTACCTTGGGGACAAGTTGTACTTGTCAGACTTGTCCTTACTGTTGATTAGAAGCCAGTAATATTACAGCTCTGACAGTGCAGATAAGCTGAAGGAAATGCACTCATTTGTCTCCTGCACTAACACACATGGCACATAAAATGTACAGTGACAGAGTAATGATGAGTCTTCTGCCTCGTGTTTTTGAGTTCTGCGGCATGCTCCGAGTGTCAGGGTGGTCTTACGGTTTGGATGGAGCTGCACGTTTTTCTTGGGTTATGTTCCCATGACGAAAGTGAGTGGAGGCTTGGTGAGGTCACTGTCAACCCCTGGAATCTGTCACTACCTCTGCTTGTCCAGCTGGCAGCCTCTGCTCTTCCTCCTCCTCCTCCTCCTCATCTCCATCCTGCGCCCTGCTCCTACCAGCCTACAGAAAACCACTTATCTTGCTGCATGGTAAACAGCATCACAGATTAATGCCACTAATCACCGTCATCCGCCACCCTGTTCCCCTCTCCTCACCGTGCCTACCCACATGTTCATGACGTAAATCTCTGCTTTGGGGGGGGGGGGGCATAAATTAAGGAACACAGTCT
>JABJVR010004316.1:0-14850 GCA_025773905.1 Chitala chitala
TTTGTGGTTCCCCCCAATGGCCGCTTTCCCCCAGGGGGGCGGCTGCGCCGTCGCCCTGATTTGTTTGGTTAAGGCGCTGCGGGTGGGGTGGGGGTGGGGGGTGCTGTGCGGAGGGGGGGTTAGTCTACTGTCGAGAACAATTTAAAGAGAATCCCAAGATCCAGACAATGAAATGTGTCTGAGGAATTAGTCCTGCTTCTTGTTTTTAAAAATCCAGATTAGTTTTTTCTTTTCTTTTCTCCAGTCACGGCGTTCCATTTCTCCATAACCACAAAAGCAGTATCAGCTGGTTAGATGTCCTTGTAGATGCCCATACATACATTCTGTCTCGCCCCGTTCTTACTCTTGGGAACGTTTTACTGCTGGTCACAGTGGTGCGCTCGTAATGCTGTGAACCTCTGGACGACAGAGTGCAGAACCTTTGAGGAGATTCAAGCGTCCGGGTTGGGACACTTGGGGGACAGTGCAGGAAGTCCTCGTGAGAGCACAGGACAGGGAACATGAGCCTGGCGTGTCACGGGTACCGCGCTTCCTGTGAGTTCGGTATGTGCTGTATGATAGGTATGGAGTTATTATAGGTGTAACGAAAGATGATGTTGGAATGCTCAAAACTCGCCTGGGGTGACGTGGGAGGGGAGGTGTGGATCTGCAAGTGACTAGTCATCCAGGGACGGTCAGAGGAGATGTATGTAAATCTCTGTCATGATCATGTGGGGTTCTCCAGCCTGCCCTCCGTAGGTGGGGTGGGGAACGGCAGGTGTGTCTCAACACCACTAACCACACGGGTTGATGATGTTCGCTGTCTTTTTATCATCATCACTACTCAGATGACACCGCCGTCTTACCAGCCTGATCTGTGCCCACTGTTTAAACACCGTGTGTAACACCTGCCCTGTCCCCCCAAAATCCTTTGTCTAGGATTTGTTCTTACTTTGAGTTTTTTGTTACCTGTAATTGTGCTCAACTATGTTGGATGTCACATTTATGTGTTTTTGTCCACCCCTCTTCACAGATGGTATGTCCCGCTCTTCTTCCTCATTTTTCTTATGGTCTGCTGCTATGGTCGCATCATCTACGTGACCACCGAAAGGGTAAGCAGATGCTTTTATCTTTGTGTTCTTGGTACACGACTGTGTTCGCACTGTGTAGTGGAAAAGCCACACATTAGTGTTTATGGGATGAAGCAATGTTGCCTTTGTAAAGTCATTTCCTGTGTGAAACTCATGAACTTAAAAGTGCCTGGGAGGACTGTCAGAGGGACGGCCTTACCAATGGTCACATGTGCTACCGCTTGTGTAACTATGGCAATGGGGCGACCAAGTTCAGGACAGCAGCCCAAGTATCTCACCCACATCCTGCAACGAGAGTTCACTCGTGTGCAGCGTGCTTCAGGTCCCAGAGGAGACCTGGAAAGGTCTGGAAGGGCTGCTGGCATGTGTTCAGCACAGTTACCATCGCTTCAGGTGAAGTGACGTAGCACCGGTAGCGACGGAGGGAGGAGCCTAAAGATAGCAGGGCTTGAAATGTCTGATATTTCATGGTGTGCGCAGCGGGCCAACTGGACCGGCACCTCGGGCAGGTCCAGAGCCCCGGCATGTCAAACTGGCATCGTGGTTGTGGGGAGGGGAGGGGAAGGGGTCCAGAGGCAGAACAGAAAGGCACTTTACATAAATCACCGCTCCACCTTGTTTTATTGCGCTGCTCTTGCTGTCTCGCTCGCCTTGGATGCGCTGAGTCTTGCTGGGATGGCAATTGGGCTCCAGGCTCATTATGTTCTCCCCTGTCTACCGTGGATCAGGCCGCTTCCCGTTCAGCGGTTTAGTTTAATCTGTCGGCCGCCCCTGCAGTCAGGAGACCTTCGCCCTGCTGTGATGTGTGCCTTTGTAAAGAAGAGACCTGCATCGCTGCAGACAAACAGCCCCCCCCACACACAAGCTCACACAGTCCACTTGTCTCATACGTGTTATTCGGCCTGTCCCGTGCACACGCTTCATGGTAGCAGTGTCAGGCCTGGCTAATGAGGCAGCATAACCAGCCACACGCATGGCCCTCTCTTCAGCTCTCACAATAAATACTGTGTTTATGAAGAGCTTGTGTGTTTCACTGCCTAGTTACAGGCCGTCTGTCTTTAATGACCTTTAAAAGCTTGGATGGATACTGTTCGTGCGTGCGTATGCGTGTCTTTCTGTGTGAGCCTGTGTTTGTGTGTGCGTGCTTCTGTGCGTGTGCGTGCAGAGTGAGGATGTGGTTGTCTCTGATTTCTTTTGGTTGGTCTGTGGCAGATCTCTTTGTTGCAGAGGACTGGGTTTGCCGTGACCCCGTCCAATTATTGTAGCGCGGTGGACACGACGAGACTGAGCATGGTGCCGCACACCAGGGACCACACGGCTGTTCCCCAGGAAACCCTGTGCATCAGAGCTTGTGTACACACAAAGCCAGGGAAACCATAGTAACAGAACAGCTTGGCTTGGTGCCCAAACGTAGTGTTCCTTGGGATCCCACACAGACGAGCGTCTCCTGTGCTTCCACCATCGCCATCAGCACCCAGCCTGAGGGCTGCATCAACACAATCGGATTAAGACCCTAGTTAACCTGAGAAAGATGCTCTGGAGGCTGTACGTGCCACCACTGGGGGCTGTTTGGGGGCTGTTTTGAAAGTGTCCCCTTGTGAAGTTCTGATCAACCCCTCATGGTTTAATTGAGTAGCCACAGAATGACTTTGTTGAGCACTGCTGAGAAATGACCCCTCCTCCTCTTCCTCCTCCTCGTGCCGCTGCCCCTCCCACCAACCATTTTTCCGGTTTAATTGGTGGACAGCGGCGGCTCTTAATGGAGCCTGTCTCTACTGAAGAGTTTCCGCTGCCTGTACAATCAATCTCCCCAGCTGTGCTGGCTCTGAAAGGCCCCCTTCCCACTAATAGATGGCTGTGGGTTACGTAAACCCTGCACACTCACTGCATGGCCACAAATTGATGCCTTTCCTGAAAAGTCATGTGGGTGCTGGGGGGTTCTCCACTCTGCCCCACCCTGCCCTCCTGCCCCACGCCTCCCCCTTTACCTCTTGTGGGATGGCAGTCATTGTGGCAGCTGCTGACCTGCCAGGGGGGAGGAGGGACGACCCCCATCCGCAGATTGTGGGGTGATTTGTGTCCTGACCCAAGTGTCGCTCGCTCAGGAGCACTGAGCGGTGCTGCATGCCTGTTTGCTTCTGTCTTAGTGAACAGAGGAGCTCTACTCCGTTCCTCTGCTTTTGTGTTCTCCTTGCACTGGAGTCATGCAGACACCCCTTCAACCTTTCAGCAGTCCTTGTGCGCATAAACGGTGTCTCTTCTGCAGTGTTTACTCTTTTGAGGAAGACCAGTTGTTCACTGTTTCTTTTTCTATAGTCTATTTTGCTTTTCAACGTGTAAATCTGGGATATTCCGATTCAAAAAGTTCTTTTAAAGCTGTACGTTTGTGTGTAATGTTGTTTGAAGGGCGGCTGCTCAGGAATCTACACACAGATCAAAGTAGCAATTGAACACATGGCTGCACACACAGCAAAGTAGATTGCATGAGCGCGCGCACACACACACACACACACACACACACTCAAAGAAAACAAATCACATGCATATACACACTGCCAGCTAAGCAAATCACTTGCTAACACACACACCATGCAAAACCATGCACTCACAGTAGAGCAGATAACATAGACACTTGCAAATCACACACACACACACATCCATATACATACACATACAACAAAGCAAATTTCACACCTGCGCACATCACAAAGTAAATCTCATGTACACTCACACAGACTAAAATACCAGTAGAGACACACAGATGCATGCATACCCACATGGAATTGCGGAGATTCATCAGGCTGGTTCTGTGTGAAGTGTGACAGGTGGGAAGACAGGTGGGTAGAGAGGGCGGATGGAGAGAGACGGGAGGATACACAAAAAGAAGGGAGTGAGTGAGGAAGAGGGAAAGCAAGAAAGGAAGTGGAGTTGGGGTGAAAGAGCATCGCGCACACACACACACACACACACACACACACAAAGCAGGAGGGATAGCAACATCGCTCCTCAGGCCCCGGCCCTCCACTCATGCCTAATGAGGCAGCCTCCGCAGGCAGCTCCAATTAGCCCTGCTGAGCGAGCTGAGGCCTCTGTTCCTCCGCCACGTGCTGTTGCTAATGACGTCCAGGAGCGCCGCGCCATGCCAGGCTGGCCCTTGCAGAAGCACAGGGTATAGCTCCGTAGGCTTTTATCCGAGCAGGAGAGAGAGGGCACAGCTCAGCCAGGTGTTTATCTGAGCAGGAGGTAAAGCTCGTGTCAGGAGAGAGTGGGGCACAGCTCAGCCAGGTGTTTATCTGAGCAGGAGGTAAAGCTCGTGTCAGGAGAGAGTGGGGCACAGCTCAGCCAGGTGTTTATTTGAGTAGGAGGTAAAGCTCGTGTCAGTAGAGAAAAGGACACAGCTCAGCCAGGTGTTAATCTGAGCAGGAGGTTAAACTGGTCTCAGGAGAGAGGAGGGCACAGCTCAGCCAGGTGTTTATCTGAGCAGGAGGTTAGAGTGGTTTTAGGAGAGAGGAGGGAACAGCTCAGCCAGGTGTTTATCTGAGCAGGAGGCTTTGACCCGTGTTTAAATCAGTGGACGAATGAGAGGATATGTAGTAACTGCCATATGCACAGAGGATGCAGGTGAGCTGCAGTGAGAGCTAGTGCTGCTGTCAGGGGCGCACAGTCCTGTGATTGAGAGCCTCTTGGCACGGCAGTCCGATTGGATTTCTCACCGCTTTCGCTGTCTCAAAGCGGCGAGCCCCACAGTAGCGTGACCAGATTGTGAGATGACAGATTAGAACAGACGCGCAGAACCTGTCCTCTCTTCCGAAGCTCTTACACCCCTCCTCCTCCTCCATTGGGAGTACTGGGGGTGTGCAGGCTGGAGGCCTGCCACACCCCATGCAGGCTCAGAGGGTTGCTTTGCCCAGGGCTGTGCTGGAAATGCAAGATGGAGGGGAGGCTTTCATACCTGCATTGGCATTAGTCCCAGATTTTAAACAAAAGCGTAACAGAGGGCACTTGTTGACAGACTTATCCGTCCTATCTAAATACACCACCTCCTCATTCACGATGCCCCCCCAACTGTGCTGGCTCCAGCTGGTTACCTCCCCCCCCCCATTCCTCTCTCAGGAGGATGATGAAGTACATCGACACACTCTGCCAAGCCTCCCAAGCAGAACCTTCCGCCAATACCTGCCTGTGCAGGTGAGGCGTGTCGCTAACCCAGCACACGAGAGAATCTACAGTGCTGGGTCATACCCTGGGTGGGGGGCAAGGGGTCAGTTATGCGTAGGTACAGAGCGGATGCTTTCATGTTCTGTGTCATGGAATGAGGGTTTTTCTGCGTGGTTGTGGGCAGCTTTGAAGACATACCACTGTTGGCATAACATTAACCGTGGCTAAGATGACTCATTCACCGGCATCACCGTTCACACACAAACCACTCGCGCATCACCTTCACACTGCTGGCTAGCTGTGGTCTCCTAGACATGCTGAGCAGCAGGACTGCAGTCCCTCCCCAGCTGTGAGCACTCTGTCTTGCTCTGGTTGCATTACCTTTAACAGGGGGGCCGTGTACTTACCTTTTAACGAGACTCGCAGCTCGTTTCCATAATGTGGGCCACTTTCGATTTGATGCTAAAGACCTGTTCCCTCAGCGGCTGGGGGGGCCTGCGTACACCGAGCCATCCCGTTGTACTTGGCAATGCGGCCTCCCAGGTTTTAAACACATCCGTTACACCGACACGGCGCTCGTTTTGACATGACAGCAGAGTCAGGAGCTGTCGTGCGTCTGCTGCTCTGTGCTGCACCTTGCGATGTGATTTACCCTAACCAGCCCTAGTAGTATTGGTTTTAATGATCCTGTCTTTGGTCAAATGACAAATGAATGAAACTGGGGCATGGATGAGCTTGGCACCTTTTGCCCTCATGTCAGTAAATTGTTGGTGGTTTTGCTCAGGGTTCAGTCTGGGTGAGGTTTTCTAGAAGCTGTCTTCACAGAGGCTGGTTTTGGGCACAAGTGTAGGATGTTTCTTTATGCTTGTAAATTTGCATTCATAGGGGTTTTGTGCCTTATTAAGTCATAAGGATGTTTGGAAGTTGAAAAGAGCTCTGCTGTTTGGTAAGGCAGTTTGTGAAGGAGAACATGTTATGAAAAGTGCCTGAGATGTGATGGAGTTTGTTAGTCCTAGAAGCAGGTGAAGCAAACTGAGATGCTTATGGAGGTGTTCTCTGCTCCACCCTCTGCAGATGCAGTCCTGGTTCGGCACGTTCAACCCAGAGAGGGAACGCAGGAAGGTAAGAGCACGACTTGCCGCCACTTAATTTTGTTTTGTGTTTGTTTTTACTGGGCCTTTGTCCCCTTTGTCGGCTTTGTGCCCTCTGTTGTGACCCCAGCCTTGACCCTGCTAAGGGGTCTCCTAGGCTCAGATCTGGCTGGCTCTGTTTGAACTGAGCTCCCACAGTAAGGCTCCAACAATTCAAACAGAAGGCCTGGTCTGATCCAAAAGCCCATACCTCCATGCCTTTAAATTTTTCTACTCCTCTCAGCCATATACAAACACGTGTCCACCCCCTCCCTTGACCCGGCTGTTCTCATACCACTGTTCTTCTAACCAGACATGTAGCACAGCTCCACGGTGGACCCTTGTGTTAGCTGGCTGCTCTTCGTGTGGTTAGTTTGGGTGGTCTTGGACTCCCCTCTACCCCCTGCACTGGCTTTATCTTGCTCCTGTTGGTAATGTTGTTAATACATCAAACCTCTTATGGTTTGGCTTTGGTGCACAGAGCTGCGTGCTGTTATTGAAGTTGGGTATGAACAGGACGAACAGCGGGATCGTGAGCGACCGCAGGCAGCAGTGAACTCGGTGTTTAGGGAACATAAGCTGTCGTGGGCTCAGAGGCAGCCAGCTGAAGCCCTGACTGTACCGCTGTGGGATCAGGCAAGCACACCAGGAGCTGCGCTCACATGCTTCGCACACCCACCACGCTCCTCTCTCCAGAAGCTCACGGCTGCGTGCGGTTTCAGAGCAGTAAAGGCAGGTTTGAGGCGGCGTAGTTCTGTCTGTGAAGGTGATGCCGATGTCGGACTGCTCCCACCCCCCCCACCTTACCAGTCCAGGTTCTCTGTGGGAGAGAGCGTAGCACTTCAGAAACCGTACAGGTCTGTTTGATGTGTGTCTCCAGTCAGCCGCACTCATATGTGCTGAGTCGCCAGATGTGCCTTTGAAGTGAGCAGGTGTGAAGCCTACATGTGTCCCTATTCCACAAAGCCCTCCACCCTTACAGTTACAGAGGCCACACCCTCCACACTTACACCCTGTTACAGAGGCCACACCCTCCACACTTACACCCTGTTACAGAGGCCACACCCTCCACACTTACGTCCTCTTAGAGGCCACACCCTCCACACACAGTTACAGAGGCCACACCCTCCACACACAGTTACAGAGGCCACACCCTCCACACAGTTACAGAGGCCACACCCTCCACACAGTTACAGAGGCCACACCCTCCACACTTACGCCCTCTTACAGAGGCCACACCCTTCACACTTACAGTTACAAAGGCCACACCCTCCATACTTACACCCTCTTACAGAGGCCACACCCTCCACACTAATGCCGTTACAGAGGCCACATACTGGTGGTAAGTTTTTCCACATCAAAGTGATCGTTTTAAGACAAAGCTGCCGAAGAACAGATTCTGCACATAAATACGGACTACAGAGGCTTGTGGGACCATTAAGGCAGTGCATTAGTTCCAGAGAATTCCAGTGGGATGGCTGGATATTGGTCTGATATTGAAAAGGAGATACGCCCTCTGCTTCACTTTGGGAATGTGGTTCTCTTAACTGTGTGTCAGCAGGGATTGTAGCTCACAGATCTGAGATCAGGGGCTAAAGACAGGCAGGGGAAATCAGTAAAACCCCCACCCCCACTGGCCCCTGGATGACGTTAGGTGGAGGGGCTGGGTGGGGTTATTATGTCTGCAAATTGATGGAGCTGCTGGACTGGCACACCCTTCACCAGTGCTCGTTATTGTTCTGTTGTTGTTTTTTTTTTCCAAGGAGGGAAATTAGCCCAAACGAGTTTCTCTGCTGCGCAGTGACAAGAGCGCTCGCCCCCAGCAGCACGGATCGATACGTGGGCCAGCCGTTTCAGTTGTGGGGGGGCGGCTGGAGGAGGGGGCATGTAATAAAGTAGGAGGCGTGAAGTCTTGTCACCAGGGAGACCAATATTGGATGAGGGCTGACGCGGGGCCAGCAGTGTTAATGGCAGGCAGTCGATGTTTCGCCAGCGACGCCTTCTTCCCGCTCATCCTCCTGCTGCTGTTGGGCCACGAGTCATTTGGCTTCGGACCAGACGATTCCAGGCTCCACGATTCCTCTTCCCCTCCCGTCACCTCACCCCCCACAAACCACACAGTGAGGACCCTGATCAATGGCAGCATCGATCGCGTTGTAACTCACATCGGCGCCGGGTAAAGCGATAGATGGAGGAATAAATAAGATGAGTGCTGGAGCGAGGGCGTGCGGGACAGGCGCTCAGAGACCGAGGACGCTAATGGAGGATGACGGGGCAGTGTGTGTGTGTGGGGGGGGGGGAGGTCACATTTATCTGCTGCTCAGTAAACAAGGCCTGGAAGGATCCCCTCCCTTTTCTTTGAACTGATTTGAATAATGATGAGCATCAGTGAACCACAAAGCAACCTACACACTAAACACACACCCTTTCAAATATGAATATCAGCCACTATTCTTCAGGGACCCATACACTTAAATTTGTGAACGATGTCTAGGTTCTGCTTGACTGAGTTCTCTTTCCCTTCCCTATCTGCTCGCTCATGCTCCTCTTTCACCTTAACTTACTTATCAGGATCTCCTCCTCTTTCACCTTAACTTACTTATCAGGATCTCCTTTTCTTTTGCTCCATCAGTGTATCTTCCTGTTTGTTTGGCCATCAGGGTCTCCTCCTATTTCACCCTAGCTTACTTATCAGGATCTCCTTCTCTTTTGCTCCATCAGTGTATCTTCCTGTTTCTTTGGCCATCAGGGTCACCTCCTGTCTCTCCTTATCAGGATCTCCTCCTCTCTCACTCCATCGATGTATCTTCCTGTTTCTCTGCTAATCAAGATCTCCTGGTTTGTCTGTCCTTGTCAGGGTCTCCTCTTTCTCCTCTCCTTTTCAGGGTCTGCTCCTCTCTCACTCCATCCGGTTCTCCTCCTGTCATTTCACTTGTTCCCATGGCATTTTACCAATTTCTTGTAGATATCACATCCGTTGTGTTTCTTTAAGATCCTGCTTGAGGATTACACTGGTGTGAGGCCACAGTATTTGCTACTCTGTGTCGCTCACGGAGGAACATCGTTACAAGGTCGCTGCGTGCATCCCTGTGCTCCGTGTTTCCTGGCGACGGCGATGTGCCGCTGCACTTGCCGAGCGGCTGCGTCTCCTGCACTGTGATGTAGCTGGCTTCTCTCCACTGGGGCGCCTCTGAGGACCTTGTACGTGTGTACATGTGTGGGTGAGGGTTTCACTTACCTAATCACACGTCAGGATGCCCTGTGGATTTCGCCCGTTCCACCGTTGCTTATAAAGGTAAAGTTAATGCTGCCCCTAAGTGGTAAATGTAATTATTGCACAGTGTCACAGAGCAGGACAAAGTAATGAAGTAATTAATTGTCACTCGGGCAGCACAAGCTAGCTGGGTTCCTCTGTGCGTGTGCAGATGCACACACGTGCTCGCCCCTCCCCTCACCCGCGAGGCTCTGTATGCAGGACAAAATGGGGCTGTCGTACACGAGACAGAAGAGCCTTCCAGCCTGATTGCTTGGCAGATGGTTGTCGCTGGTTACCGCTTGCGGATCCCCTCCCCCCTTCAGATTGACAACATCAGAACACACAATTCTTGCTGGGGGCAGAGGCCTTCGTAGCCGACCTGCTGTGCTATTAGGTTGGACACTGTATTCCTCCCAAGTAACCCGTCTGCTTTTTTTGCACACATTTGTAGTTGGCTTTGATAAAGATCCACCTGCCTTTTGTGCACCTGTTTTTCTGAATGGCTTTATAATTCCCATCCCTAGCTCCCAAAGAATTAGCTAAACCACCCTTCTGTCTGAAGCGGGGGGAATGACCTTTCACCTGTGATCTGTGGGTACCACCACTTTGAAGCTCAAATGTACATCCTAACTAGGACAGGGACCTTGTCTCAAACAGCATGAAATTCATGAAATACCAGCGATCTGAATAAGGGGATGAAGGCAGACACTGCACGAAGTGTTGTATGAGGGTACGGGGTGGCTGGAGTGATGCAGGACAGGGACCTCACCTCCTCAGTGTGGAGAATGATTCTGTCCAGTCCCCCACACAGTGGACACCAGGTTTTCTCTCCCCTGGATTTGGAAGAATAGAGGAGGGGAGAACTCGGATGGTACGGAGGAGGAAGTGGACGCTGGTGTACTTTGTGCAGGGTGAGGAGCGCGTGTGTAAATAAGCGTTTATGCAGTGCGTCTGTGTAAACATCATCAGACCATAATGAGAGCTACGATAATCCCTGACAGTGTTTGAACAGCGGAGACAGAAATGTGCTTGAGTGTGCAGAGCTGCAGAAACAAACACGCACAAATGTACGTGCGGATTTAGACGCATGCACAAGTGCACGTACAGACACACAACACACACGTGCTGATACATGTAGAACGGCAGGTGCACAGAAATGCATGTAAGGGCTAACAGAAATACATGCACGCATGCGTTCACACACACCCACCATCAGGTGCCGGGAGAGCGCGTGTCCAGGAGCCCATCTCCGCTGAGCCAGAACAGACTCCCACTTCGTCACACCGTGGGCTGCTCAGATGCAGTTAAACACAGCCAATGCTGCCCTCGTTAGCGAGACGCTAACGAACCTCGCACCATTTTCACAGTCCTCCCACCCTGCTACTTGCTCCTCTGCTGTCGTGGCCTCTGTCGCACACACACACGCACATACACGCACGCACATACACACTCACACAGACTTCAGTGGTGCTGTGCCTAGATTTGGAGCTGGGGTAAGACGATACCTGGGAGTGTGGATATGTGGGGGTCTGTTGATTTCTTCACTTGCACCTGAACCTCAGCTTGCTGTGGTGGAGCTGAGCTGAGGTCCGTTGCTGTGCTTACAGCTACAGTTGCGACCTGTGCTTACAGCTACAGGTACAACCTGTGCTTACAGCTCCAGGTACGATCTGTGTTTGGCTCTGTATCGGGAGCCCAGAGTAACAGTAGACGATTAGGTTCGCATGCACACACACACACACACACACACGCGCACACGCGCGCGCGCGCGCGCACACACACACACACACACACACACACACCTTTGCCTGTAATGTACAGCTCATTGGTGGTCATTGTAATTGTAGCTGTTGTGAACTGCTACCCTTCCTTGTGGCTGTCAGAGGCCGAGTTACATAAGTGGCCTAACTGTGACACCCCCCTCCTTTACCTCGATCTCACACAGCAGTGCTTGTCAGCAGACCGTATCGTGCTGCGCGAAGCTACCGGCTGGCTGTGGCAGTGGTGCCAGGAACAGAGTTGTTGCTTTCATGGCTTCAGCATGTTAGAATGACACACACACACACACACACACGGTCTTTGTGCTATTCAGGAAGTCGATGATGGTGTGGAATTCCTCTTTCGGTTGTGTTCTCTTTTTTTTTTTTTTCTCCTCCTAATGAATCCTGCCAAGGCTGGCAGTGACGCGGGAGCCAGGCGGGCTGGGTACAGACTGGAGAGATGAGGCAGATCCGGCGGCGTGTGTGCGGCGGCGTGTGTGCGGCACCACAGATGGTTAAGAGAGCATGCAGATCCGTCACTGGTCCGTTATCTACAGAGCCTGCAGTTGGCTAGCTCTGGATCTTAATTATTGTGATTTTGGTTGCCAGGCATCAGTGATTTATTCATCTGAAGCAGGTCAGATGTTTTTTTTCTTTCTCTGGTTAGTTGGGGGGTATGTTAACCCATTAAAAAAAATAAAAATTCCCTCGCCTTGTTACATGGGGTGGAACCCTCCGAGAGGTTCGTTGAAATGGTGCTGTAGGTTGTGTTCTGGCTGCCTGTGATGCTGAGCCAGAGATGGGCAGGAAGGAGGGACCCTTGAATGCCGCGCATGCTAGGAAAGAGGGCCTTGTTTGAGCCTGTGAAAAACACCTTCACTCTTTGCTCCAAGAAATGTAAGGCCTTCTGTTTACAGTTTCCAGAGTGTATCTCTGAGTCGTGGCAATGGGTAGTGTTTATCAACAGGCGTACACACAGTCTGAAGTGTGAGCATGGTGTCCATATCTTGTGTGCCTCTTCTGTCTCAGGCACCTCTGTTAGCTGCAACCCGTCACATGTCTAACAAGCACCGTTGTGCTCCTGGACTAATCGACTGAGACAAAATCTTTTTTAACGTAGCCTTTTTTCTCCAGTTTATCCAGGCTGTTTGTGAGTATGTGTGAATGAGTGTTTAGTAGAGTTTTTGTCTTAATTAAAGCTCAGGTTGGTCTCTGAAATGCAAAACAGACAATTATAGGCAGCCGTGTGATCCCAGGGCAGCGTTTGATAACGTTGGCTGCATTCTTAATGTAAGGACACAAGCTGCACGTGGGGGAGACAACTGATGGTAGATCAGATCACTGCCACTACTTTCAGTTTCTCATTGACTGTTACTGCCGTTACAGTGTGCAGTTTTTATTTAGCCTCGGCGATAAGTGTAAGTAGGGTGAGCTAAATGCTCAGAGGGATATCGGGCAGATACTTTTAGGCGGGGAGAACGCGGCCGTTAGCACGGCGAGGCGGGGACAACGCGGCCGTTAGCACGGCGAGGCGGGGAGAACGCGGCCGTTAGCACGGCGAGGCGGGGACAACGCGGCCGTTAGCACGGCGAGGCGGGGACAACGCGGCCGTTAGCACGGCGAGGCGGGGACAACGCGGCCGTTAGCACAGCTTGTTGGGTCTTGTAGCAGTGCTGGGTTGTGTCTCGACATTAGTGCAGCACAAGGATTGTTGTACAGAGGCGGCATTGAACCCTGCTGCTATCACACTGAAGCTTGTAGCGATACAGATTTGAATCTGCCTGTTAGTGAAGCACGCCAGAGCTCATAGCAGATCCAGTCCTTATCTCAGCAAGACGCGTAGCGAAAGACGGGGAAATCTGCCCGTTAGCGCAGCGCAGCATAGCACAGCTTCCAGCAAGGGACGGGGCTGCCTGACAGCCCTGATGGATGGGTATCCGGTGCCCGCCTTTATGACCGCGGCCATTAATGAATGTCAGCAGCAGAGGGCCTTAATTGATTATCTCATTTTCCTCCTGAGGGGAGGGAGCCGGCAGAGACCTTGGGAGGTGACGCAGGGGCGTGGAGAGGTTGTCAGGTCCTTACAAAACCACAAGGGAGCTGCACAGGTGACTCCCCCCTGACAGAGGGGGGGAGAGGAGGAAGCCACTGGCAACACAGGGGGGGACACACGGGGAGGGGGAGTGTGCAACGCTCGCTCACTGTCACACACTTAACCTCAATCCTTCCTGCTGCACTAATTGGTCTTAAGAATTCAGTGCCGAAGTCTTATTCAGTGAATAGTATTACACTGGGGCCGCCTGAAGCCATGAATATGCATGTGGGTTATACGAAAATAATTAAAACTGCCGCCTGAAGCCAAGGCTGTGTGAGTATAAGCCTTGCAGCATTGTAATGTTTCATAGCCACGAACTGTGTAAAAACAGAATCTCACGTTGGGCTGTGTGTGTGGCGTGCGTGTGTACACTCACGTAGCCTTTTTTTCCATGTCGTGTGGTGGTGAAGGTGAAAACTTTAGCCCGTTTTCCTGTTCCCCTCCTCCCCCAGTCCCCCTGTTCTCTCCAGCATTAATGCTGAGTTGATCTCAAGTGTGCCCGACCACGAGGGCAGCGCATTGCAGAGAGCCGGGAGGCGTGTGTGACTCACTAAGGAAGCGGGCAAGCGCCCGCTCAGGGGAGAGACGTCGCCCTCTTTGACCAGCAGGTGTAAACGAGAGAGAAATGCCCCCGCAGAGGGAGCAGCGGAAACCACCGCCTGAGTGCCACTTTCCCTCGTCTCGTCTCGCTCTCGCTCTGACACTTGCTTGCTCTCGCTCTGACCCTCTCGCTGTTACGCCCCCCCCCCCCCCCGGCCCCCTGCCGTGTTACTTGAGAGCGGTTGAGAGGGCGGGCGCCTCGCGGGAGCTGTGATGTTCGTCGGCAGCGTTCACAGGCTGCCACATCGGTTATCGGGGCCGTCAATCGTGGACCGGTGACACCGCCTGTGTGAGCCGCTCTGCAGGAAGGCTGTGTGAGTGCAGTCCACCTGATAGGCCTGATCTCAGGCTGAGACACACACACAGAGCCAGACACACACAGTGGATGAAACTAAGGTCTACACACTGCTACACTCCACATACAGAAACATGCACGCACGCACAAACAAAAATCACACGCACACTAACACCAACACACACACACACGCAAATTAACACACTAATAGATATAGGCAATGGGATACACACAGAATGGCAATGCATTCAGTGTGACACAGTTACGCTCTGCCTGTACAGAATACACAACAGGCACAGGGAAAGAAGCTGGGGTCACACCGGCCACACTCACCAAGACAGACAACCCCAAGGTCACACGGAGGTCAACAAATTCAGGCCGCCTTTGACACCACCCTGTGAAAGCAGCAGCAGCAGCAGCACCAGTGGGTGGGTGGGTGGGGGGGGGGGGGGCCGCCGAAAAAACCAGACCTCAGTTAAAACAAAC
>JABJVR010004318.1:0-14849 GCA_025773905.1 Chitala chitala
TGATTTGTGAAGCGCTTCGGTCAACCTTTGTGTTGTTTAAGCGCTCTATAAATAAATTTGAGTTGAGTTGAGTTGATGTGTGTTAGGATGTTTATCCCGTGTCTCCTCTTTGATCATGTCCTTACCTCCACTGTGAAATCCGGTGTGGTAGTAATCCCTGTGAATAATTCCCTGCTTCCTGCTGTTCAGATAAATCGGGGAAAGTCACGTGGGACACAGTCTGCTCTCTAGCTCTGTTTCCTGTTTTTCCCGGCTCACAAATTGGCTCGTAGTTGTGCTCTGGACAGGGTGTTTTTACTTCTGACTCCACTGCCTGCTTAGTGACCCCAGGTTTACATGTTGATACAGCAGGCGTGCGATTGGCCATCTTTTGTACACTGCAGGCGTGCGATTGGCCAACTTCACACAGAATGGAACAGAAAGTTTTGTTTAAAACTGAGGTCAAGTCAAATGGATTTCGGTGAGGAGAAGTTAGGCGTGGTTATATGGTGCCATCGTGAGTATTATTCCTTGCTAGGTATTTAGTTGTTTGTTTTAGATTAGTGTTTCTCAGCCTGTTTTGGCCATGTTGAGCTATTAAGACTTTCACAAGGCGATTGGGTATCCCCTTTTCTCAAGTTTTACAGAGCAGAACAAAAACTGGAACTGAAAACTTGATGCTGTGCAGCAGCGCCCTCTACTGTGTCATGGTGGTAATAGTGATGAATAGATGCTGTTATTGACGGTTTCCCTTGGAGTCTGAATGCTAATCAAGACTCGGGTTTCTTTTCTTTCATCTTTAAATCTTCCTGTTTGATTATTTTAATTTTTTTGTAACTTGGAGCACTGTAAAGCAAGCTGAAATTGTTAAATGACATTTAGTGCTACTGTTTGTGACCTTTGAACTTTTTACATGCAGCCTGCCCTACAGCGAGTTCTTCGGTGGTGTGAGTGGGCTGACTGCGGAGCAGTTCCAGAAGATTAACGGCTTTCCCAATGCATTCTGGGGCTGGGGCGGGGAGGACGACGACCTCTGGAACAGGTTACCGAACTTGCGTGCTTAAACTCTTCAAACACAAGGCTTTCTAGGATGAATAAAATGACCTCCAAAAGATCGTTGTTAACCCAGTTGTGTGCCATTGTAAAAAAAAAAAAAAAAAAAAAAAAGGATAAATGTACGCGTTTCCCTGGTAGCCTTTGAGTGACTTGCAGCACAAGGTGTTTTGGGTGCCTCGTTTTTGTGCGGTACGCCTTGCGGAGCAGTGAGTACCGCTCCCTCCTTCTGATGCGACTGTGTTGCGGTCGTTGTTACCCAGGGTGCACTACGCTGGCTTCAACGTGACTCGACCGGAGGGGGACATAGGGAAGTACAAGTCAATCCCACACCACCATCGCGGGGAGGTCCAGTTCCTGGGCAGGTACGGTCTCCGCACCGCACGTGCGTGCACGCACCCGCAGTCCGCCGCCCTCTCGGGAACGATGTGGTTAGCGACCGCTGCACCTCCAATTCGCAGCGCCGTTTCTATGACCTTGGCGACCTTGAGGTTGCTGACCTCACAGCTGGCCCCTGCTGATCTCCTCTCCCTCTGACCTTACGCAGCCTCAGTGAGAAGTGCAGCCGGCGAAATGCGTGCTCAGCTCAGGGTTATCACCCCTCGGTTTTGTTTGTGGTGAAGTTACTCAAACAGTTTCCAGTTAGCGCAATACATTTCTGTGCTTATCTGAGAGTACATCTTTTACGGTTGTGCTCCGTTTAAAAAAAAAAAAAAAAAGTATGTAAAAAGTAGTTGACTGTCGCCCTTCTGTTTCCCAGGTACAAGCTGCTCAGGTATTCCAAAGAGAGGCAACACCTTGATGGGTTAAACAACCTGAACTACACACCTGAAATCACCCTAAGCAGACTGTATAAGAACATATCTGTTAACCTTTCCCCAGACCTGGCTCCCATCGCAGATTATTAAAGGGCTGTTTGTGGAGTGTTTGAAGTCTGAATGAGATCCAGAAACTAACGGGGGGGGAGCGATTGTACTTGGTCCACTCAAGAGTGGGGGGGGATTGGAGAAAAATGGCCAAGTTAGATGTGATTTTGCTGAGAAGATCAGACTTGGAAGACTGAAGGCCTGCGCCCCTCCACCCAGAACAACGTGTGTGTGCGTGTGCGTGCTGTCGTCGTTGCATGTTAACAGGCCTGTCCGCCTCGATCGTTACACGTTGGAAGGAGGATTTGGAGTGCGGTTGTGAGCCACTGTGGTGTTTACTGACTAGCCTTAAATTCACTTTGGTCCTGTGTCACCTGTCCTGTTTGTACGAAACGCCACTTAGCGATGTCTCAAAAGGGGGGGAGGGAGACTTTGCCAAAAAAAAAAAAAATGTGAATTGTGACCAGCTCCCTGCATAAGATTAAGAACTGCACCCCCCTCCTTTACTAATACTAGGGTTGAGCTGTTTTGTACTTTGTCACACTTAAAGGGGTATTTCTGTGACACCCACTTGACGAGACACATCTCACTGGGCCCGTTTAAGACCACCTTCCCTGGAAAGTTCAGCATACACCTCAGCACCTCCATTACTGCTTTATTACAGGGAGGCTGCCATGGTTTCATGTGGCAATACAGCTTTGTTTCCATGGGAATATCCTACCCTCAAACCGGTTTTCCTTCAGTACCTGGGAGCCTGCCACAGGCGACAATGCCCCCGGCGTGCCACATCACCCATCCTACCCAAGCCTCTCTCCTTTTCAGATTAACTTAGCCAATAGGAGGAGAGTGTGGAGACTGCGTTGTTTGTCTACAGCAAAACTCCCACCCCCAGGTGGTGGAGTCTTATCTCCTTAAAGCTGATCTTTTTGATTTATATGTGATGTAAATTTTCAGCACGTTTTTTTTTTTTTTTTCCTCGTATTTATTTTGTTAATTTAAGTCTTAGACGCGCTCCTGTCTGTACGCTGTGCAAGACGTTTTCATTCCTCTGTAAATTGTACCGTCAAGACCGCTCGCATGATGAAATGTATTATGTAAATACAGGCCTTTTGAAATGTATAGCATATTAGCGTTAGTTATTACCTTGTTCCCTTTTCGTTTTGGCAGCTATGACTTTCTGAGCTGGTAGGTGAAGTACCTGGAGTGAGTGTGCTTCTGTGTAAAGAACACAACAATACCTTTGTAAACCCCTCCCCCCAAAAAAAAAAAATCTTCTGCATGCCTTATTTTATCTGGTACAATGTTTTAATAGTTCAGAGATTCGTTTTGCCTTTTGTTTGTTGAAGTGCACCGTAACCACGTCAACTGTGGCACTGCAGGTTTTGTGTGTCTGAAATGGCTGCCAGTAGCAGAACCTCGCCAGCGCTGCCCTTACGCCTGAATGTTGCCCGCACCTGGTCACCTGGCGGACTGTATGCTAGCTGTCTGTTTACTTTTTTTTTTTTTTTATTTTGTCAGCTCACTGTATTTTAAAAAGCCAAGATGTGAGGACGTTGTCCTTGAATGGCGTGCATGTACACTAAAAGTCAGCCATGATGACTGGAAGGTAAACGTGTCTCATCTTCCTGTTGGATTTTTGTTTATGTCATGAATTTAATGTCACATATCGTGAAGACTGTGTTTACTGTGTGGTAGTATGGGTAAACTTCCTGTTATTACACCCCCCCCCCCCAACAGCCTGTCTCAGGCCGGTTTAACCTGTTGTATGCAGCAAGTTTTTGTTACTACTTGGTTTTTTACCTACTAGTAATGTAGAGTTTCCGCTGTAAGGGACGTGTCCCTGGGAAAGTTCTGGAAGGCAGAAACGGTAGGCCAGGGCCTTTCAAACACACAACCCGCTGGGTACTGGCTGTGTGGTCACAGCTTTCTTATAATGCTCTACTTAGCTGTCTTGTCCTCTGTAAATTTATTTAATTATTTTTTGTTTTGTTTTTTTTTTTCTCTCTCTCCAGGGTGGTTGAGTTACAAAAAAGGTATTCCATCATTGACTATTCCCCCCCCATTTTCTTGGGGGTCTATCAGAAAATAAAACATAAATCCAGTTAAGTAAGCATCGTTTCAGTCCGATTCAGTTGCGAGGTGGTGCCGCTTAAAAGACCTGTTTAGTAAGACCAAGTGACAAGTAGTAAGGATTAAAAAAAAAAAAATCAGTAACTTAAAACTTTAAAAAATCAGTAACTTAAAAGAACTTGATGGTACGTGTGGGGAAAAGATGCATCTTTTGAGTTCAACCAAAGCACGCAAACCTGCATATACATCTCGAAGAATCCCAAGATAATTTTCTCCGCAATATTGCTTGCAGCTGTACATTTTTAAATTTTCAAACATGAATTTCTTGAAACTGGTGAAAAGTAATAACATGCTGTAATGTGTAATATTAGTTTTTCTTAAATATCCTGTTAGCCGTCGAGTGGTGGAAATTTTTGCTGTGGGGACTTCAGGGCTTCTAAACTATTTGCTGTGGATATTGTGCTGCTATAATTATGGAACGTACCACTTCTGGGGGAAATTTACTGTACCGTGTAACATTGCTGCAGGGGCAGCCAAAGATGTTTGGTTTGCAACATGAAATGTGTATGGCAAAAGTGCATCGCTGACATCAATTTGTAAATTTCAGCTATTTGGTACAAAAAAAAAAAAAAAGAATACATTTAGGAACGCAGTTTTCTAGGATGGGTTTTTCCCCCCAGTTACAAGGCTTGGTTTATCCTGACCAAAAGCTGGTATAAACGGGGTGTAAAAGTTACCACATGCTTCTGAATGATTTACATCCCTACCTATGACATGAAATCCTCCACGAATATATGAATTTACTTTTAGGTGACAGTTTCTCTGAATATTCTGGATTTTTAGAGTGTCAAGCCTCTGGCCTGTTTGTTATGCCACAAAGTCCCTCGTTGTTTTTGCTTTGGGATGTCACCTGTTGTTAAAAATGAGCTTTAGTACCGTTCTGTCAAGTGTTACACACTGCAGTGTTCATAGACATGTGCCTTGAGGGTTTTGTTTTTTTTTTTTCTTGCGTTTTTGTTTGATATTAAAATGTTTGAGTTGTCTTTTCACTTTTGGCTGTGAACACAAACTTGGGTTCTTAACTGAAATTTGAGTGCAAAATTAAAAGATATATATATATATATTTATGAGTTCTACTTAGACACATAAATCATTTTTTGTTGACTAAGAGTATATAAAGGAAAAGTTTTTTTTTTTTTTTTTTTTTTTTAAGCTTACTGTTATGGTGGAGAAGTGTTTGAATTAAAATATTTTGTGATGTTGCTTTAAAGTGGTTTGTAAAATCCATGCGCTGGACTTTAGTTTTTAATCTGTTCACTCTGTAATGACAAAGAGTTCATGGAGATGTTGGACTTTGTAACGTCATGTTTTTTAGCAAAGTAAATAATTGCGTTGCCACGTTAATGTCACGTCGCTTTAGCGTATTTTTAAAATCCGAATAAAGAGATGAATTTCAGCGTCGTCTTGTTTATTTGATATAGGTGTGATGGTACACAGTTCGCCCTTACTGGATCTGTTTTCAAAACATGTTTATGCACAGAATGTTCTGGCCAGTCTAGTATCAGTTGTCCTCGGTTGCCTCTACAGTGTTCTGGCTTTGCTGTTTGTTGATATGACATGCCAACGCGCACGTCACAAAAAAACTACATCATTTAATGCTTTGCTTCTAGAATCAAACACGACAATAAAATTGGACGTATATCTTTCAAGTAGCTTTTATTTGTGAATTCATCTAGACCTATATTGTATCCCAAAGGCCATTAAAGCAGGATAAAGGATTTTTCTTATTGCCTGTCTGACTGATACAGTGAGCTGGTACTCTGTCCGGAAACGCTCCTGCCACACAAACTCAGCCGGGACTGGCTCCAGATGACGGTGTGTGACGGGTTCTTTTGAAGGACGACGGCGGGTGTGTTTGGGACACGCTTGTTCCCGGTAAATGCGTGCTCCCTCCGTGGTCGGCTCCGCGTGCGTGTGCAGAAATGCTTCTTGGCGTCGTGGCGGACCGCTTCGCCGTCGCGGAGGGGCGCGGCGCGTTACTCGTGTGAGGCGGTGACGACTGCCGTCGACGTGTAAGAGAACGGGCTCAGAAGGAGAGCCAGTGTGTAGTGTCGATGGCCGTCGGCATGGGCGTGAAACACAACCTGCGAAGAGAGTGTGTGTATGGGGGCCACAAAAACATCATTAAATGATCCCGTGCAGGAGTAGATCCAGGATTTTGTTTTAAGGGGCAATGTTTAACATAGCAGGGCTAACCACATGCCTTCCATTGTTATGCAATTATTTTAAGTAGCTATTGAGTGACAGGAGGAGGTTACGAAAGGGATCAGATAAGGTGTCTTTTTGTTTACTTAAAGCAATTTAAAAATTAGGTAACCTGGAGTCGACGGTTGATACAACAGCAACGGGTACACCTAGATAGTCCAGCTCCAGTTCTAAGAAAGCCACACAACCCTGCTATGTTCACCGCTTCATCGGTTTAACTATTTACACTTCGCAGGCGCTGCAGAATCACAAAGACAGTGTAAACACATGGAGGAGAACCTACAAACTACACCACCATTATTCCTGGAGCAATATGTTTACTTTATGTAATTAACTGGCACACAATGTACGTTTGTTTTGAATGGATATAAAAAGAAAAATCTTAACTTACTTCAGCCACCTCGTGAAAGGACTCGCGGCCTGCCAGCTTCCAGTACTCCTGAGTACCAAAGGCCACTTTGTACACTCCTGGCGTGAAGTCCTGCTCGGTGATCAAGTCATGCACCTCCCCAGTAGCATCGGTCAACCTGTGTGGCAGATACAAAACATGATAAAACCGAAAAAACAAATAATTCAAAATCTTACACGATCTCCCTGTCCTCCCTTTATGTTTCACGTTATCCCCTCGTTCAAAGATTAACACGTCGAACCATAAAAGCCCAAAACTGCAGTGAAAGCTCAGACTCCTCTCAGTAGGCTACTTTAAGTTGCATACAAGAAACAATCTAAACACATGAGAATCTACAGTAAGCAACCTAGACTAAATACAAAGTTGAAATAAGGACGACCAATTGATTGCACTATAGGGTGCAGTAGGGGCATCGATCGTGTTACCCAGATTTGATTTCAGTCCACGTGTCGTCCGCCGCCTTCCTGTACACCTTCAGACTGACCCCGTTGGCCGGCGCTCCCCGGACCGCATCCAGCACCTTCACCATGAGGGGACACTTGATGTCAGAGCCTCCGTGTTTTTCATTTTCCTTTGTAAGAGAGATGAAGATGCATCTTAAAGCGCCCGGACACGCGCTTCGCGTTCCCTGTATCGGTCTCTGAGCAACAAATGTGTCAAAGTGACCTTTGATGGGGGGGGTGCGATGTCGTTATAGCGAAAGAAATTTCAAAATAGTTTTATTTTGTTGCACGTGTTTCCTTCATTATCACATAATAGGCGGCCTTAATATAGGCCAGTATTTGAACCCGTACTGAATGTCTGCTGGGAAACAGTATATTCTAACATTTTCACGGACTTTGGCCCCGCCAGATAAAACCAAACCATGTGTTGTTTGTTGAGACAGTCTTCTAATATCAGCAATGTTTTTCTGAGATCTGCAGTTTTAAATAAAAAAATATAATTTTATTATTATTATTATTATTATTATTATTTTACAAAACTTTATCCCAAAGAGGGCATGTGTTCCAAATGTATTTTATTTTGAGGACTATATATTAACAATTAAGCAGCATTGTTTTAAAAATACGGAACTGAAAATTGTGCATTTGTTATGTATAGTAACCTACACGCATTTTACAGTGTAAGAAATTGAATAACCGGCACCTGAATTAATTGAGTGGTTGGTGCATGGAATTACACATATTTTAAAGAACATTTTTGTTTTTCCACACTAAAACATTAGGTTTGCAACACGTGTAAATAGTTTATCTGTAAATTTATAGGAACAACTTAATATTTCCACTCCAGAATAGTGTTTTTAATACCATTACGTTGTTGTTAACGCTGTGATCATAAGGCGATGCTTTTGAAAGCCTTCTATCAGTTATTCAATTAAAACATGTTTGTTAACGGTAAAAGAAAGCGGTTAGACTTACCAGCGGTGCTCCGTGGCAGAAAAGCACGACTGCAGCTATGATCACCAGCACTGCCGTAGGGGCCATGATAATCTGAAAATATCCCCTCCAAAGTCTCCGATCAGACCTGGATTTTTATATTCCGCCCTGCAAAGTCTGACTGCCTCTTCCGTGTGACCGTGTGACCACAGACCCGCTGACTCCCGTTATTGCTGCAGTAATAAAAAAGTCGGGCTAAAGCTGCTTGCTGAGGGTCTAATAAAAACGGGATTTACGTGTACACATGACTCACCCCCACCTTCCCCCTGGTGACAATCTTTTCAGGTCACATTTAAAATTGAGAAAACAATAGGGTAGTTTACCCGCTCCCCTGCAGATAAGTAAAACGACTTTAATTACTTTCCACATCTTGATCCAGGAAAGAAATACAACATAGTCTGCATTTCTTTCAAGTCACTGGAATTCTAGAGGGAGAAGGGGGTCAGCAGCCACCCCTACTATAAGGCTTGTCCCCTATAATTAAAACACTTAATTACCACTATGTCAATTAGCTGTTCGAATCACAACCACAAACTAAAGCTGGGTGATAAATCCAAATTTTATTGATATATCCACAGTTTATGGTTTAAAACGGTATGTAAAAAAAATAACCCATGTAATTAGAGTACATGGGACAAAATGTGTCAAGTTGCCCCCCCCCAAAAAAAAAAAAAAAAAAAAAAAAAATTACAGCAAAATAACAGGAGCACAAGTGTCAGCAGTTCTTTAGTAAAGTCTCTTAACCCCGACAGTGTCTCATCGGGCATTTGGATGTGGTTTGGTTATGGCCCACGTTGAACAGCCCACTAAGTTGCAAAGTTTGTGGCAGCAAAAAGCAGCAGTTGCACCAACTTGGCATTTTCAGAGGCACGCAGCTCAGTGAGGTAAGTGTGGGGTTCTGAAAGATGTACAAAATAGCAGAAGCTCCCAAATGCCTGCTAAAAGTATATGAAAAAAGAATTATTTTCCAGTTATATGCTGATTAATAACAAGGGATTGAACTACTAAACCGAAGGGATTTTGTGGAAGTATCCCTGCGTAACTCAAAAATAAATACATAAATTGGTATTGGTAATCAGTCCTTTCCATAAATAAATTATGCTAAACATATTTTTTTCCTTCATTGATTCAAATTGTAAATCTATTTAAAGTTTAGGCCTCACCGTCCAGCTCTAAAACAAACGAAAGGGAGAAAATCTGATAACTGAAAACTATGCATCTCAGGTCCCACAAAAACGTTTGGCATTGCTCCAAACGCAAACAGCATTGTCCACTTCGTGACAGTCAGCCTGCACATACACTGTGAGGACAAAAGTATTTGGCCAAATCTGTGAATTCAGGTGTTTTAATCAGATCCGTTGCCACAGGTGTATAAAATCAAGCACCTAGCCATGCAGTCTCCACTTGCAAACATTTGTGATACAAACTGGGTTGTTCTGAAGAGTTGTCAATTCAAGCGTGGTGTTGTGATAGGATGCCACGTTTGCAGTAAGACAGTTTGTGAAATTTCATCCCTGCTGGATATTCCACGGTCAAATGTTACTGATATTATTAGAAAGTGGAAACGTTTAGGAACAACAACAACTCAGCCACGACACGGAAGACCATGTAAAATCACAGAGCGGGGTCAATGACTGTTAAGGTGCATGGTGCGTAAAGGTTGCCGACGCTCTGCTGATTCCATAGCTGAAGAGCTCTGAACTTCCACTAGCATTCATGTAAGCACAAGAACTGTGTGGTGGGAGCTTCGTGGAGTGGGTTTTCATGGCCGAGCAGCTGCATGCAAGCCTCACATCACCAAGTCCAATGCCAAGTGTCGGATGAAGTGGTGTGAAGCACAACGACACTAGACTGTGGAGCAGTGGAAACGTGTTCTGTGGAGTGACGAGTCACGCTTCACTGTGTGGCAGTCAGATGGGCGACTCTGGGTTTGGGGGATGCCAGGAGAACGGTACCTGGCTGACTGCATTGGGCCAACTGTGAAGTTTGGTGGAGGAGGGATAACGGTATGGGGCTGTTTTTCAGGGTTTGGGCTGGGCTCCTTATCTCCAGTAAAGGGCAATCTTAGTGCTTTGGCATTCCAACACATTTTGGACAATGCTAGGCTTCCAACTTTGTGGCAACAGTTTGGGGAAGGCCCTTTTCTGTTCCAACATGACTGTGCCCCAGTGCACAAAGCAAAGACTATAAAGACATGGTTTGATGAGTTCGGTGTGGAAGAACTTGACTGTCCCACACAGAGCCCTGACCTCAACCCCATCAAACATCTTTGGGATGAACTGGAATGGAAACTGGGAGCCAGGCCTTCTCATCCAACATCAGTGGCTGACCTCATGAATGCTCTATAGAATGAATGGGAACAAATTCCCACAGAAACACTCCAAAATCTTGTGGACAGCCTTCCAAGAAGAGTGGAAGTTGTTATAGCTGCAAAGGGGGACCATCTCCATATTGTGGAATATGCATTTGAATACCATGTCATTTCAGTCCCTGTTGATGTAATGGTCAGGCGGCCGAATACTTTTGTCCATATAATGTATATTAGCCATGATGCTGGTATTAAATGTCTAAATACCACTTCATGTTAAACATTTATTGATGTTACAGTTTGATTAAGTTGTGAACCACATATTTCTACATTGTAATGTTATACTTTGATTTTAACAAACAAAACAGGTTAATTTAAAAGTGGTCATAGCTACAGACAATGATAGATGACTTCAGACAGATGAATTCTGAGGACTATAGCTTTAGATGTATTTATGAAACATTCTGTTACACAGCATAACAACCTTGTTGTATTTTTAATAATGTAGTCAGACCACACACTAGTGTATCTTTTACTCTATTTACCTATAGAAGTATAGTTGTATATTTATTTGAGGACTACCTCATACTGCCCTCCTGTGACACCCTGCCAAATCCTTTTTCTCCCCCGGAACATGTAAAACCTTTTAGATCCGTTTATGGTGCCATCACTATACGTGTCTGAATGAAAAATCAGGACTTAAAAAAGGTGACAACTTACCTACAAACTTTCGCTGCAGTTTGCCCTCTTGCGGCTAAACAAGAGCATCACACTTTTATTATTAAAACGAACAATTTTACCTTAGTTGCAATAATTCCATTTGGCCACGAGAGGGAGACAAAAAAGATTGAAATCTTTCCTTTGGAATAAAAACATACAGTAGTGATTTCTTTGAAGATTCTCAGTTGTCCAGGTGGGGTTATCTGGAAGCTGAGTCACATTCTTTCTTGTTTACCAAAAGGCTTCTTCAGTCTGATTGAAGTGGGGAAGATTCTATCACTATATACCTAACAGGGTTGCTGGTCACACCCATTCCTGTATTGACTCATTGGTGTAAGGAATACAGTACTGATTATTTGTATGAAAATTACTTATTGTAGTTCAGATATGCTATGAAAAATATCAAGCTGTGTTTTAACCAAATATTATAACTCATAAATTTGTCACAATGTGCAATTTTTATCCTTACTTTTTCAAATTGAAATAAAAAGATGAACAACTCTGAAGAATGAATGTTTCCAGTCATCTCATGTGCAGCAATCTTTTTAATGGTATGTTACCCATAACCCAGTGTACCTGACTGATAAGTGAGGCAGTGTTCTATGAAACAGTGGGTACTTCTATATACACCTATTTATTTAACAGAAACATTAAGTAATTATGCACCTCCAGGCCTGGTGTGTGTGTGTGTGTGTGTGTGTGTGTGTGTGTGTGTGTGTGTGTGTGTGTGTGTGTGTGTGTGTGTGTGTGTGTGTAGAGTTTGCATGTTCTCCCTGTGCTTGGTGGGTGTTCTCTGGTTTCCTCCCATAGTCCAAAAACATGCAGGTTAGGTTGATTGGTGTGTCCAAATTGTCTGGTATATATGTGCCTTGCCTTGGGTGTCCCCTGCTCTGTGTACTGGGATGGGTTCCAGGCTTCCTTGCAACCCTTGCCAGGAATAAGTGGCTTAGAAAATGAATGAAAGGCTCTCACCTGAAGGTGTACATGAAATAGAAGAATCCAAATGTCTAACTTTGAGTGAGGATGAAGTAGTCAGTACTGCAACCAAGCACACCTAATGGTGGTGGGTGTTGTAACAGAGTGGATGAGTGATGCTGTAAATGAAAGATTCAAAGCTTAGTTTGTGATCAGAAGATGAAACAAATACTGTGAAAGTCCTGTGTGGGGGGCTATACTACTGCAGTTAAAGTAATTAATTTTCAAAGACTGATTTCATTGACTCAAATTGCTCGTTAATTGAATGTGTTTTACATACTTTAGTACCTTAATGCATATGTGAAAAGAAATAGAAACAGATGTTTTCTTCATAAGTGTTGTGGTATAGCTAGTAAGGTGCCTGTGTGTTTAATCTCAAGGTTTGAACCTTGCTAAAACAGCTGATTATTTGAGTAATATTACCATCAGCTGCCTGTCACATTTATATGAAGTAAGATGGTTGTAGCCTTTTAAAAAATATAAACAACTATTTTATTTTTCTAAATAGTCAGTCCTCAACACTATCCAGATTTTAAAAAACAGGCTGAAGCATGGGTGGTACAGGTGTGGGACTACAGGTAAAGTGTAGCTACTAGCAGTGACTTAACCCCCCTGAGCTTCCCCTGTGGCAGTGTAAATACATTGCTTAAATACTGATGTCTGAAAGTAACCAGTTCAAACAATGCTATTTTCTTGTTAAAGAAGTACAGCCATACTTCATACATACAGAATTACTTTTATATACTGGTCTCTGACATACATTCTCTAGCTGAATCGTCAAAACATTTTTAAACAAAACACTCATATTCACTGTTTATACCTGAAAGGAGAGACTAGCGGCCTGCAGGCTGCTGTGTAGTAGTGTGGTTAAACTTGTGGTTTTCTAATTCTCAACTGTTAAGGTTCAGTTCTATATAAAAAACAAACTTCTTTGTTTAGTAAAACTCAAATTCAGTGAAAAATGTTTTTTTCTTTTACAATACTAAGTCCAATGTTTTAATGTGGCTTAAAAAAACAGAAAATACTCCATACTCTGTGGAACGGTACATAAGTTTAAACATTATTGTCTGAACCTGATTGGTTCAAATACCACTAAACATAACAATTTCCCTTTTAACAAGTACAACAATTGTTATTCCAAATTCATTTGGCATACTGGTTTCTGAAAAACATCCTACATTTGAATAAAATCAAAAAGTTTTAAAATAAAATGTTCATAATCACTGTTTACAGCTGAAAGGAGAGTGGTAGAAAGGGACTCCAAGACAGCCTTGTGGCACTGCAGGTAGGGCTGTGGCTTTATAATGCTAGTGTGTGAAGGATCAGCTTAAAAAAAGCAGCTTCTTTATTTAACAAAATCAAATATAAACATGATTTTATTTTTCACAATGCTTTTAATGTAAATCTGAAACAAAGCAGAGAAGACATTCTCATATAAGAGAGAGCATTAGGCATGTAGGTAAACAGCCAGTCTCTACTTGAAAGATTCAAAAGTATTTTGACATGCTGGTCTCTGAAACACATTATCTGTTTGAATCAAGTAGCAAATTTTCAAAGTAAAATGCTAATTGTCAGTGTTTTGACCTCATAGCAGTTTGGCAGAACACCCTCCCCCCCACATCCGCACAGCAGGGTGGCATAGTGGTTAAACTTATTTTGCTCTCATTGTTATGCGCAAAGGTTCAAGTCCCTGAAAAGGAACTAACTCAGTTAAGTTAACGTCAAATTCAGTGGTGAAAGTCTGAATAAAGTGGAAACGTTTTAAAATAAAATAGTCATATTCACTTAAAGGAGAGTCAGGAGAGTCTGGCAGCCAATAGCTTCCAGAAGGTAGCATGGCACAATGGTTAAAGTTATTACACCACAAGCCTTGTATACAAAGGGTTAAATTTGTAACAACTGACTATGAAGACCGGTACCTGAAGGTGTTTCTATTAAAAAAAAAAAAAAAAAAAGACACCAACAACATGGTGGTGCATGAGATGAGTGGGCTAAACACCATTAAAAATAAAGGGTTCAAATATCTCTATAAAAGACATGTTTTAACAAGTACAGCCCCAGTTACTTCAAAGTTCTTTTGGCACACTGGTCTCTGACGTACATTCTCTATTCGAAAAAAGTGGAACCATTTTAACATAAAACATTCAAATACACTATTTACAGTTAAAAGGACAGTTTTACAAATAGCAGTGTGGTACTGTGGTTAGAACTGTACTGTTGTTTTCTCCAGGCCTTGGGTGTAAGGGTTCCATTCACTGAGAAGAAGTGTTTTCTTTATTTATTAATGGGAACACAAATGTGTATCTTTCAGAAATAGTCACCAAATGCAGAAATGAAAGTTTTTTCTCCCAATACTAGGTCCAACACTTCAATGTGCCTCTGATAAGACACCGGAATGAACAGGCCCAGTAAACAGAAGTGTGGTGTGACAGTTAAGGTGGTTGGGTGTCCAGTCCCAAAGCTGAAGGTTCGAGGCCGGGCGGCAGAACATGGGACTGGAGAGAAGAGTCGTCAGCTGCATCCATATGGTGAGTAAAGAAGAGCTGGGATTTGAACCACTGACCTCTGTGTCAAAAGCTGTGTAACAGAGCATTGTGCCACAGGGCCTCTTGCTAAAACACACTGAAAACTCATTATTATTGATCAAAACCAAGACGGAGGGCTAAAAAAAAAAAAAAAAAAAAAAAAAAAAAAAAAAAAAAAAAAAAATTATAAAATTAAAAAAGAAAAAACCAGGGGGGACCCTTACTTGAAGCCCAGCAAAAGAC
>JABJVR010004319.1:0-14847 GCA_025773905.1 Chitala chitala
CACACACACACACACACACACATACACACACACACACACACACACACACACACACACACACACACACACACACACGCGCACACAGCTGTACTTACATGCCAGAATGGCACTGCCACACACACCTTTTGGGGGTGTGCCCTGGCCCCTAGTCACTACGTACCCATTATTTCATAAAACTTGCGGTTTTTCAGTACAGTAAAACCTGAATATTCAGGGTCATTGAGGGATCGAACTTAACGAGTACAGGCCGGCTTTTGAACTGAAAAATAAACATGTACAATTATGCACTTCATAAGTATTTATGAGTCTGTTGTACTCAGGTGTGCAAAAATACAGGTCTTTCAGTTCTGTGCAAAAAAGGGGTTTTTACCACGATACTAAGTAAACATCACATTTTATTATTATTATTATTATTATTATTATTATTATTAAGCACGCAAAATTCCAAATACAGAAATGTTCGCTATTTACGTCGCATAAAATCTAGAGGTAAATGCGACATTGGCACTGCTCCGGGTGTGAAACAGGGCAGTGATGTCCCCAGATGTCCCCAGGTGTCCCCAGATGACCCCTAATGAACGCTTCACTCTGGACTGAGCTCAGATGCCGACTGCGCCCGTTTATTTCTCTTCTTACTTCTTCCGTCAAACTCCTTTCCTGGTTAATATTTGTGCTATTATTTTAAGAAACACATTAACCCTAAAAAGTTCTACAAAGGCTTCCAAAAATGCCGTACATTAACATTTCTGTTATGGCGTTTACACACAATTTACCCACGCTGCGTCAGTTTAACGACGAAAGTAAGCTGTCAAATTCACTCTGAGAAATATAATATTTTATGTATGTTGAAACGTCGCATTTCACTCCCAATAAAATTTTCTCTGTGCAAAATGTAACTTTTTGAGGGACCGCATTCCTCTTAAAAATCAAAGGCCGATTTATTGGAAGTGATGCAGGCAAGTGATGCATGCAAGTGATGCAGGCAAGTGATGCAGGCATGCCGCTGCGAAACCCAGAAGTAAGGAGGGGAAGAGAGAGAGGAGCTCCATAACGTGTCTGCGGTCCATCGAAAGGCTTTTGAGATATTGCCAAATGTGCCCTTTTTCCATAAGGTGGAAAAGCAGAAGCGCTTGATTTTGGCAGCGTAGTTTCATACGTGTTATAGTAGAAGGTAAGAAAGGAAGGATCTTCTGCGCGTTAACTCTTCTGCGCGTTAACCCTTCTGCGCGTTAACTCTTCTGCGCGTTAACCCTTCTGCGCGTTAACCCTTCTGCGGACTGTGCGGACTCGGAAAACGTTTATGAGATATTGTTTTTGTACAAAACAATATAAAAAATGATATAACTAGCAAGCTGAATTAGCTAGGAAAATATCTCACAAACGACTGTTTGCCGCTCACGACCCTGCACCCAAAATTTTTTCTAAACCTCTCGTATCTTAAAAAAAAACAATTTGTGCAAACTTCTGACGATTTAGAACAGATAAAATAAAGATTTGAAAGAATGCATTCTTACTTTAGTAGTTACTTAAAAAGTTATATATATATATATATATATATACAACTTTTATTGCAACTGATTAAAACGTTTGAAATTTCCATTCGATCAAAGCACCACTTATGCGTATCTGTACTATGAGTTTTATTTTGCATATTTTTCCATTGGTTCAGCTTAACACATGAATACATATTTACATAGATATATACGGTAAATAAAAACACCCACATCGCCTCCTGCGCAATATTATTTATACCCATTTTAAAGTTTAATCGATTTAAATTGGAATATCAACAAAAATATATATTGCATACTTTAAGAAATGTGTTTAGTATTAAACAACAAATAGTGAAACAATTATCCCAAAGTGTGTGTAATTACGTATTACAATCCACCACATGGAGGCAAATACCAAACAGCGCTCTGGATGCTCATTAAAACGGATCTGCTGATCTGGATAAATTATTACAATTTACGGTACAAGACACAGGAACATCAGAGTAAAACTATGGCTGAATTGATTTCCCTTTGCATAATACTATAACTCAAAAAGTGATAGGCGATAGTTTTACTATACATATATTAAAAGTTGTTTTAATGAAATATATTTCATTATATAAATATTAAATTAAAATGCACAGTCCGAATTGCCACTGGATTTAGAAAACGACAGGCCATGCTGTATAACTGGACTTTTTTGTTCTGTGCCTTTCTTGCCATTTCTTCGCATTAAAAAAATTAAATGTATAAGTAAGGTAGCCCTTCATGCTGACGAACGGGGCAGGTCTTAAACAGCCACACACCATGGTGTTAGGTCTCCTCAGGACCTCCCCAGAAAGCATGGAGTATAAAAGCCGGGGACACCAGTTACTCCAGGCAGTAGGGAGTTTCTGTCTGGGTCTGGACTGGAGATACCAAACACCGGACCCTGCATTGTATGACTGGAGTCTAAAGGCAAAAGATCTCCTCGTGCCTCAAAGAGTCTACATGTCTAACATCTAGACATGTTCAGCTTTGTGGATATTCGGTTAGCCCTGTTGCTTTCTGCAACGGTACTTCTGGCAAGATGTCAAGGCGAGGACGACCGTAAGTACCGAATAAAAACACCAGGGGCTCAGTGCTGATGAAGGAGTGTTAATTAATTCGCGGATTAATCTCAGGTTTCAGGTGCATTTGTTTTCACTGATGTAACTTGCTTGTGAAACGCATTGCGTAATGTCCACATCTGCAATGGATTCTCTTGCCGGTATTTAGCGGTCAGTATTTTTTAAAAGTCCCCATGTTAACACCTGGGAAAAATACTTGAGCACGTTTGCACATTTTAAAGTGGTACCTTGATGGTTTTTGGTGTTTTCAGGCAAAGGCAAAATTTCCGCAACAATGAAAGCCATGAAAAGAATGCGCCTTACAAAAGGTCATTGCAGCATTATGTGATATAAATGAAATGTAATAAAAGATATGAAAAGTATTTCATATTTCGTTTTGACAGTTCTTTTAGCCATAGTTGAAGGCAATCAAAACAACAATAAAACATATATGACTCGATAATTGTGCAGAGTAGAAAATATAGTTTTAATATAATTATCAAAAAATATTCAGAACTAAATTAATCAATTCATAAACACATAGACATTTATCCACAGTCTCGCACGATTTCATTATTTAAAATTTTCTGCATCTTTGATTTATACACTATACAATTCAAGATCAGGACAGATGTTGTTAGGGCTACAGTAATCTAATTAACTACAAGTTAAACATAAATATGTTGTTTTTATCTGAATTGGGGCCAGTGACCATAACTGGAATAAGGAAGAATAGTAAAGGATAAAATACATAGAGACAAATATGTTATATATTTTCAACTAAACTTCCGACTTTATTACTTCAAGTTATAACACTCCTGGATGCCTGTCAGGAGCGGAGCGCTTTAAGCAGACATTTTTGGCCACCATGCGGTGAAGTGTGGACCTACACAGAAGTTAAAGGTTTATTCAGAGGGGCTGTAGAGCTCGTCTGTCGCACCTGTTCTCATGGAACATATAATGAGTCCTTCCTGGCCACAAAATAAAAAAAAAAACGGAGTTTCCAGATTAGACGTTTAAAATTACTTTACAATAAAAATGATTCCACCAAATATACAGTTACTCGAAATTTTTAAGTACTGAAGTTTATAACATCAGTTTATCGGGCCTTAATATGGTGAATTTTTAATGTGAGTCATTTAACCTTCATGGTTTTATGTTTTGCACAAACAAGACAATCATAGCTCATTATCCAATTGCTGATGTCATTAATATAGCTAATAGTTATTATTATTATTATACTAATTCGTTTAGTATTATAATAATAGTAATAATAATAATAAGTTCGACTTTACCGTGTTCTGAAAGCGATAAAAATTGAATTTTAATTTAGCTTACTTTTTATGTATCGCTGTGTAATGTACCATTTCAAAAAATAATTATAATTGTCATCTGGATATAAAATTATATGGAATGTTTCTGACGAAGTATCGTTAATTTATTAGTGTTTATTATTATTTATTAATTGGTGTTTTCCTTTATAATTGATACTTCTAACATTAATGTCCACACTTCAGGTTTAATAAGGATCTGTATATTAACATAATAAAATAAAATAACTCGGACAGTATAACTCATTGGTACCCGCACGAGGCCCGCCGTTTCTTATGAACATCTGTTTTATTTATTTATTTTTTTGACGGTTTTGTGCATAGTAACGATTGTAAGCACCGTTTTTTATAGGTGGGCCCGGCAGTTGTACGATGGATGGCCGGTTGTACAACGACAAGGACGTGTGGAAACCTGAGCCCTGCCAGATCTGCGTGTGCGACAGCGGGACGGTCATGTGCGACGAGGTGATCTGTGAGGACACGTCCGATTGCCCCAACCCCGAAATCCCGTTTGGCGAGTGCTGCCCAGTCTGCCCTGACGGTACATGCATGTCTGTATTTTTCTGCTAACACAGATAATATAGGTTACATATTGTTTGCAATTTATTGTTAATTAGTAGAAATTAGAACACAGCTCCATCGATTTCATGTCTTTAAACTGGAAAGCAATATGTCCATTAAAACTTGTGTAATATCATTTTGGGGATGGTAAATACAGAAAGGAATTCATCCAGAAAATCAGTTTTCATTTTGTGAATTGTGTTCCTGCAAATTATTTTGCTATAATTATAAATTTTCACAACTTTTTTTCCACAGGCCCCCAAGAACCTCAGATTGAGGTAATTGTCTTAGCCTTTTGTTAGACTTTAGTCTTTAATTGAAATTAAATTGGGGACTGTGTGTGTGTGTGTGTGTGTCACAGCTGTAAAAACGTCCACTTCAGTTGACCTGATTTTGACTCTTCACTTTTCTCAGGGACCCAGAGGTGACCGCGGACCCAAAGGTGAAAGGGTACGATATTGTTTGTTCAATTTTTTTAATGACCCATTTCATAAATGACTGAAATAGTTATTCATGATAGCAGGTCAGTATGAGTTTGTCTTGGGAATTTAAAAATGTTTCTCCAGGACAGGGTCACAGAAGGCCTTGAGCCAACCTCACGGTATAGGGCAGGCTCACATAAGACAGGGCAGCAGGACTTACAGTTCTGTTCATACACTTGCAGCAATGTAGAGTCACATGTTAACGTGAACTATGTATATGTGGGCTGTGGAATGACACTGGAGCCAGAGGCGCTACATGCAGACTTGCATGCACAATGAACAAGATTTCAACCTATGGCCCTAGAGGTGTGAGGCAACAGCCATAAAGGTTCTGTAATGATGCCATCTGATTTATAATGCATTATTATCATTTACTGTGTAAGTAGAACTGGTTTAACCTATACAACAAATTATTATGCAAATCACAGTAAAACAATGTTTAATACATAACATAAACAATTGAAGTGCAGTAATAAATAAATTAACATTTCCATATTCAGGGCTGTGAGTCACCAAGCTGTACTTTAATATTTTTTGTTGGCTTCCATTGAAAACCCTTTTCATGTGCATGTTTATTAGGGACCTACAGGACCACCTGGGAATGATGGCATTCCCGGCCAGCCTGGACTTCCCGGTCCTCCTGGACCTCCTGGACCCCCTGGACTTGGTGGAGTAAGTACAGCCAACAAACAGACCTGAGCATCCCCTTTTTGGCCCTTTTCCACCTGTTAGTTGGTTATGCTCTGCAGTCTGCTTCAAAGCCACTTTGCCTCCACCATGCATTTCAGCACTGGCAATGTGAACAGCGTTCTTTGCAGTAGCCTTTCTGTCATCTGAAGCCCGCCTAGTTAAACAGTTTCACTACATCTTCAGGCTTTCGAGGTTTTTAGACAGTTTTTAGAGAGAACATCTCATTATGTTTAAAACTGTTAGGAGTTGGAAGTGAGTCTGTAAGGCTGCTACAAAACGTTTATGCACATAACACACTACAGTTTGCATCTTGACCAACTCACTGTACTCTTTTGACCAGATACTAAACTTGTTCTTCTCTTTTCCTCTACAGAACTTTTCTCCTCAGATGGCTGGAGGATATGATGAGAAGTCTGGAGGGATTGCCATTCCTGGCCCCATGGTATGGACAGTCAAATAAAATACATTGTACTGTAATGTATTTTGTATACATAATGTATATGTTTCATGAAACCAGGGATACACGTCAACACTAAGATATAGTCCAGCTCTGTGATGTATCTCAGTGCCGTGATATACCTCAGTTCTGTGGAATACCATAGCTCAGCCATGTGCTTCAGCTCAGTCATATAATTCAGCTCAATGACGTACCTCAGCTCTGTGATGTGCCTCAACTCAGTGTGGTTACTTAACTCAGTGATGTACCTCAGTGATATAGCTGAACTCAGTGATAGAGCTCACCTCAGTGACGAATGTCATCTCAGTGATCTGGCTCACCTCTCTGAATGACCTCAGCTCACTGATGCTCGTCAGCTCAGTGATGCTCACCCGCTCAGTGATGCTCGTCAGCTCAGTGATGTACTTCAGCTCAGTGATGCTCGTCAGCTCAGTGATGTACTTCAGCTCAGTGATGCTCGTCAGCTCAGTGATGTACTTCAGCTCAGTGATGCTCATCAGCTCAGTGATACACCTCATTACAATGATGTGTTGCAGGGCAGTGATGTACCTCAGGGCTACGATATACATCAGAGCTGTGATATTCCTTATTACAGTGATTTGTTACATTACACTGATATACCTCAGCACAGTGATATACCTCATTACTGTGATGTACCTCAGTACTGTGATATACCTCAGCACAGTGTTGTATCTCAGAGCTTTGATATACCTCTATGAAGTGATATACCTCATTACTGTGATGTACCTCAGTACTGTGATATACCTCAGTACAGTGATGTACCTCAGAGCTGTGATATACCTCAGCACAGTGTTGTTTCTCAGAGCTGTTTTATACCTCAGTACTGTGATATACCTCAGCACGGTGTTGTATCTCAGAGCTGTGATATACCTCAGTACTGTGATATACCTCAGCACGGTGTTGTATCTCAGAGCTGTGATATACCTCTATGAAGTGATATACCTCAGTACTGTGATATACCTCAGTACAGTGATGTACCTCAGAGCTGTGATATACCTCAGCACAGTGTTGTTTCTCAGAGCTGTTTTATACCTCAGTACTGTGATATACCTCAGCATGGTGTTGTACCTCAGAGCTGTAATATACCTCTACGAAGTGATATACCTCAGAGCTATGATATACCTCAGTACTGTGATATACCTCAGCACGGTATCTCAGAGCTGTGATATACCTCTATGAAGTGATATACCTTAGTACTGTGATATACCTCAGTACAGTGTTGTTTCTCAGAGCTGTTTTATACCTCAGTACAGTGATGTACCTCAGAGCTATGATATACCTCAGTACTGTGATATACCTGAGCACAGTGTTGTTTCTCAGAGCTGTTTTATACCTCAGTACAGTGATGTACCTCAGAGCTGTGATATACCTCAGTACTGTGATATACCTCAGTACTGTGATGTACCTCAGAGGTGTGATATACCTCAGTACTGTGATATACCTCAGAGCTGTGATATACCTCAGTACTGTGATATATGTCAGCATGGTGTTGTACCTCAGAGTTGTGATATACTTAAGTACTGTGATATACCTCAGTGCAGTGATGTGCAGCAATATACTTTATGGCAATGAAATATTAAGATGCAGTGACATCCATCAGCTCAGATAAGCATCAGCTCAGTAAACTACCTCAATGTCAGTTTATTTGTCTACTTAATGATGTAATTCTGCTCTGTATGGGACCTCAGTATTATCAAAGAGCCACTAGTTTACTAATGAATCTAGGACCTGAAGCAGATCAAAGGAAAGCATTGAGAAATGGGGGTAATGTTAGACAGTCCTTTAAACATAAGTAACCTGTGATGATTGGGTCTGCTTTTCCATTATGGTGTGCACGTATCCAATGGGACAAACAGGACAGGAATCCCAAATCTGATGCAACACCATCTGAAAGTCTGTTAAAAACAATAGTCGGGCACTAAGGTGACTTTCTGGAAGTGTACTTATGGAGTAACCACAGATGTAACCGCTTGTTGACCTGAATCACTTTGTTCCTCAGGGTCCAATGGGTCCTCGCGGTCCTCCAGGTCCAGCTGGAGCTACTGTAAGTGTCAGAACTTGTTTTGATTGATTATTTACAGCAGGTCAGCATTGATGTTTGAGTTTCCACTTAGCACAAGTAAACGCTACGGCACTTGGATTATGGAAAGTTAGATGTTTTGACCTTTAACTGTTCCTTTTTTCTCATTTAAGAATGTGAAAGCTTTCTCCACCATCGCAAATTTACAGTTAGTGCCTTTGTGATTAGTTAGTATTATTCAGTAAATTTGTCTCGTGTATTTTATATGTGCTTCACGTGTGCCTCATGTGCAGTTCACATGTAATTCATCTGTCATCTCTGTTCTTTGTCATTTTTAGGGTCCCCAAGGCTTTACTGGCCCTCCCGGTGAGCCTGGTGAGGCCGGCGCCCCTGTAAGTACCATTCCCAGTTGCTACGGTTGTTCACATATGTGAGGGATTACTATGTACAAACCCTATCTGTCATACCTGTCATACTTTGGCCTCTGACCTTTCGAAAGAGGTGAAGTTACTAGGTTGTGTTCGCCTCACTGCACTTTTGTTACTGGTATTAACATATACCTCTCATTCTAGAAAGCATGCTGTATTTATGGCATGTAGACACAGCCTCATCTGTTGATCTCTAACAGGGTCCAATGGGTCCCCGTGGTCCAGCTGGTCCACCTGGGAAGAACGGAGAAGATGTAAGGAGCCGGCGTTACCCAGCAGTTCTGCACCAGTCTGGAACGTTTGCTTTCAAATGACTTTAGGCCCCAAAAGAGCCAGTATTTGAGTATTTGTTTAAAGGCACGCACACTTGCATGGACTAGTGTCACTTGTGTGTGTGTTGGTGCTTTTGAGTTTAATGAGAACTCAGCAAGATACACTTCTTGAAAAGTTAGGCTGGTACTGGTTTACTAATTTTAGTTATTATAGTTTGACTGAAGAAATGTATAATGACACAATATGTTTTAACAGCCAGTGAGGAAGGTCATGTGACTGAACTTGTATTGCAGTAAACAGCTGCAGCTCAGCCTAAATGCACATAGAGCAAAGCAGAGCACATGAGCATCTGCATGTCCTTCACTTCCATCATCTCTCTGCGTCTCTCTTAGGGAGAGTCCGGCAAGCCTGGTCGTCCTGGTGAGCGAGGTCCATCTGGACCACAGGTCAGTTTTCACTTTAAAATAATGAATGCATAAAAATAATACAGAACAAATTATTACCCAAAAATAAGCGCCAGCCTGTTAGCAGAGTGGCCACATGCATGGCTAATGTATGGTTAACCATTTCTGCCTTTCTGAGTGTTCTCGTTTATACAGTTTTTATCCACGGATATCTAAGAGACAATGAGGGCATGTAGCTGTCATGATAAAGAAAACATTGATACCATCTCCGAGAAAAACATTTAATCATGTTCAAAGAATGCAAAACAAAACAGAAAACGTCTGTTAGCAGTTCTCTTGAAAAAGAAAGAGCGCTGTGATGAAGACGGAGATGTGTATTCATATACAGACAATGTGGTGCGTGTCAGCTGTGCTCAGTGACACAAGCCACCAACTTTACTCGCATTCCCATTTATGTGTTAAACAGCATTTTGTTAAGCAATAAGCAGAGTGTCCCTGATACTGATATCTGATAGCAAAAACAAGCATAAATGCTGAGCGTGGCTGAGGGTTGTTGTGATTCGGTCCCGCTGTGCACCAGACCATGTTGTCCAGCTGGGAGAGAGAAACACTGCAAAGCTTTTCTTCGTTTATTGTTAATTCTTTGCAAAAGTGAATCCCAGAGGCAACCAGTTGTTTATCTTTGGCTATGAGCATTGTTTTATTTAAGGGGGATTTAGTAATATTCAGGATTTAAAAGTAGACCCATTGTTTCATGAAGACAGTGAACCCAATACAGAAAGAGATAATCAAACATATCATCATCATCATCATCATCCGTGTTTTGGTCCGTGTGTATTTCGCAGGGCTGACAGAAAAAGGTGAAATGGTGCGGTCAAGAGACTTTACAGATTAATGACAGATTAATGACATATTAATGACGTTAAAGACCTTATCATTAATGAGCTTTCCCAAACACACATGCTGTTTGTGGGATCTAATGGTCTGTAATAAGAAACCCTAAAACCATTAAAACCGTCCTTTTAAGAGCTGAGGACGCCTGTATTTCACATGCAACACTTCTGATTAAATAACCAAAAGTGAAGCTTTTCCCGCTGCGAGCCCATGGGAGCCCAGAGACGGAGTACATTACTGTTTGTGCAGACATTCTCTTTGATGTTTTCTATGCCCAGTGGGGGTTTTTTCAGGACAAAATAATTGATTTCTGTGGATTTATATGGCATATATTATAGAAAGAAAACACACTGTTTAAAATCCGCAGTATATGGCCAGTAATGTTCACTCTATTGTATTTATACACAGTTTTTTGTAATATATAAAAAGCCATCAAAACATATTTTTTGAACTGCGTGAGTGATTGTGATTCCCGGCCCTGAAAATGTTATTCTTGTCTCTTTGGACATTTATTCTGGTTTGTGTTGTGAAGGTGTAAATAATCACATACTACAATACAAACTAACATCTCCAAGTTTAAAAACATGCCAGTTTATGGGTGGCTGAGGGCATGAGGGCAGCCAGATATAACTCCTGCTTAACTGGAGGAAAGTAATTTAGCAAAACTAATTATGAAAGTTATGAATGTGATTCAGGAAATGCAAATATTTTGTGGTACAAACTAAATGCTTAAAAGCCTCGGAGACCTACTTACAGGTGTTTTGTATTCTTTTAGGGCACAGATTAAAGTCACAATTTCTTTTTAGGGTGTTAATCTTTATACACGCCTCTCTTTCCTACGCAGGGTGCCCGTGGTTTCCCTGGAACCCCAGGTCTCCCTGGCATCAAGGGACACAGAGTAAGTTACTGTCCTCACTGATCACATGGTTTACCCACATGACTATCACAGATTATTTTCTTAGGTCATCCAAGTTGTTAACAGAATACAACTCAAACACCCAGAATTGACAGACCACACAGAGCTCAGATTACAAAGAACACCCAAAGAGGGTACGGCACATGGAATATCCACACAGAGGGTGGCCAGTCTGTTAATAATCCTCTAACCTTGCTTCTGTCTCTCCTTTCAGGGATTTAGTGGTCTTGATGGAGCCAAGGGAGAGCAGGGCCCTGCTGGACCCAAAGTAAGTGCTGCAGCCTTCGTTCTGTGAACATCACTGATTTCCTCATGACGTTCATGTTGCGAGGATCTCACACGTTTCATGTGCACAGGGAGAACCTGGAGCAGCTGGTGAGAATGGAACTCCTGGTGCCATGGTGAGTGGAGGCCTCGACTCTGACGTTCAGGAGACCTCAGCCCTAAATCTTAAAGGAGACATCACGCTGGATCTCCACCTTCACTGACAAACACTGATCATGGAGTTTAGCTCACATTTAGCCTTAATTCCAAAAGAAACTAGGGACTGTACCTCCATCTTAATTACAAAGAAGTGTTTGTTCATGGCACTTCATTATAAAACCCACATTTTTTTTGTAAAATTGAACCATTTACTGCATTGACTATTTGACTGAACGAGTCACTTACAAACAGTAACGTAGTTACTGAAAGCACCCGGAACAGGTTCGTTCCTGTCCCAAGATAACCAGCGCTGATAAAAATACAGTTTTGTTTTGGCTTTGCTGAGAACTGCTCCTCATGTGGTCAGGATGACCTTCTGACTTGCTGACATGTTCTCTCTTTCTCCTGATGTTCTGCTCAGGGTCCTCGTGGTCTCCCTGGTGAGAGAGGCCGGGCAGGTCCTGCCGGTGCTGCTGTAAGTATCCACCATCAAAAGAGAGGAAGTAAAAGTAGGCCCAGCCTTGCTGCTCCAGGACCGGCCTTAAATGTGTCAGATGTCACAAGGCGATAAATTACCTTTAATAATCCAGCAGATGGGGTAGTTTGTATAATGTTGCTCATTCTCACCTTTAAGTGAAAGCATATTTCATTTTTAGAGGGGTGGCAGGACATCTTGCCCCTCGGGGTGCACTCTATGTCGTAGGAATGACTAGCTCATCTTCTCCTCCTTGCCAACAGGGTGCTCGTGGTAACGACGGTGCCGTAGGACCTGCTGGTCCTCCTGTAAGTACCTGCTCATGGTCACTACACTCTTTTGACATCCATGCTTTCTGTTGTTGACCGAAATTTGCTTATAACCTAGTAGTTTGTCAGCTTTCTTTAATTTTAACTTTCTGCACGCTTCCTATTCACAGACAGCTGTTGACTAAGTCACATGTTTAGAATAAGATGACACCATCTGCTCTTGTGAGATGGACAGATTACAATTAAGGAAAGACACCAAGAAAAAAAGAAAAATTTCTCTCATTATTTGTATTTATGAAAACTTCAGTTAATATGATCACAGTGAGCAAGACTCAGAACACAGCATGATGTCTCTACATCTCTTCTGGGCTGTATGCCTGTCCTATGGCTCCAGGCCTATGTGTTCTCTCTCTTCAAATATTAGGGTCCAACTGGCCCAGCTGGTCCCCCTGGATTCCCTGGTGCTGCTGGAGCTAAGGTAAATTACTGCCAAATGTCTTCTTTGCAGGACTGACAAACTACTACAAATTAATTCTCACTTGGCATGTTGTATGACATGCAGGTTAGGTTGATTGGTGTGTGTGTGTGTGTGTGTGTGTGCGTGTGCGTGCCCTGTGGTTGGCGCACCGTCCTGGGTGTCCCCTGCCCTGGGTGTCCCCTGCCCTGGGTGTCCTGGGATGGGCTCCAGGCTTCCCCGCGACACTCACCAGGAATAAGCGGTTAAGATAATGGATGGATGGATGCATGTTGTATGACAGCTGATGTAGAAGCACAAACCTTGTCACACCATCCCCTTGACATGCATCTTTTGCAAAATCCAACTGCTAGGCAGTATAGTAGTAAACAATAATGTAAAGGACAACATTTACATGTGCAGAATATCAGTTCAGGATTTAGACCCTAATACAGTGTCTCACACAATACAGAGCATGAATTACAACACTGACCTTTGACCCATTACATTACCATTACTTAGACTCTATGCTGTACATGTAACACTGATAAAGGGTCAATGTTTAAGACAGCAAAAGTTGATCTGTTGATAATCTGAATCTGAACACCATAGAGTCAATTTAGTATCAAGCGTATCAAGGATCTCCACTGTGTAATAATATGTGATATGTTACATTTTGGCTCATTTTGTTGCGTGTGGAGTATAAATGACCAAAACCCAAGTTGTTTCACTTTTTACAGTTTCTCTTACAGCACAGAACACTGATAACACTAATGGGGTTCTGCATGGTCTAGGGCTCACCTTGTGTGTCTTTCACAACACCTTCTTCAGGGAGAGGTTGGACCTCAGGGAGCTCGCGGTGCTGATGGACCTCAGGGAGCTCGTGGTGAGGCCGGTAACCCTGGGCCTGCTGGAGCTGCTGGTCCCGCCGTGAGTACCGAGCGTTCTGTGTGATTGTTTGGATGGGATCTGGACCTGTCTGGTTACACATTTACTCGATTTCTACAGGGCAACCCTGGAGCTGACGGCGCTCCTGGTGCCAAGGGAGCTCCTGTGAGTTTCACACCATCCTTTCTTCTAACTAATTCACATTTTTTTCCTCATTATTGTAAAAGGATTCATCTGCTACATCAGTGCTTCTGCTGGTTTGTTTAGGGACCTGCTGGTGCTGCTGGTGCCCCTGGATTCCCTGGACCTCGTGGTCCTTCTGGACCTCAGGGTCCTGCTGGTACTCCTGGACCTAAGGGTAACACTGTGAGTATGTGCCACAAAGCTTGTGGCTGATTGATTAAATAATCATGGCAGTAATTCAAGACAGAGAGCATGTTCAGTGTTTTAGATGTAACATCTTCAGTAAAGCGTCTTGTGTTCTCGGCCACAGGGGGAGGCTGGTGCTCCTGGTGCTAAGGGAGAAGCTGGTGCCAAAGGAGAGTCTGTAAGTAGACCTTGGACACTACACAGAAATAGTAAAAACACCAATAACACTTCAGACAGTGAAGGAACTACGCGACTAGCATAGAAACAAAGGCTGTTCACATCAGTGACTGAATGCTGTATAAATGTAATAATGATGGATATTTTTTCTCGTACATCTGTGGAAGAGAGCATGGAGACCTGTCCGGCTCTGTGTATTTTGTGAAGTACTCGTTGTGGCACATGTTGTGTCGTACAGAAGATCTCTAATGCTCAGTGCTGTGTCACCAAAGGGCCCTGCTGGAATCCAAGGCCCACCAGGCCCAGCTGGAGAGGAGGGAAAGCGTGGTGCCCGTGGTGAGCCTGGTGCTGCTGGAGCCCGCGGACTTCCTGGAGAACGTGTATGTCTTGCTTTCTCTCCTTCTGAGGCCAACCATCTCACCATCTCACCATCTCTCCCGTCTCCCTCTGAGGCCAACCATCTCACCATCTCTCCTGTCTCCCTCTGAGGCCAACCATCTCACCATCTCACCATTTCACCATCTCTCCCGTCTCCCTCTGAGGCCAACCATCTCACCATCTCACCATCTCTCCCATCTCCCTCTGAGGCCAACCATCTCACCATCTCACCATTTCACCATCTCTCCCATCTCCCTCTGAGGCCAACCATCTCACCATCTCACCAATTCACCATCTCTCCAGTCTCCCTCTGAGGCCAACCATCTCACCATCTCACCATCTCTCCCGGCTCCCTC
>JABJVR010004320.1:0-51935 GCA_025773905.1 Chitala chitala
TATAATCATTATAATCAACACCTTAGAATTTCATAAAAAGAGCCATTAAAAAATGAAGGGAAACAGATTTTCATTACGTTATGTTATTGTCCACATACAAATTCCCTTAAAAAAAAAAATTTAAAAAAAAAGTAAAAATTATAAAATGTTCAATCTGCGTCACTGCAGACAAGCCTGCACACGTTTACAGTCGATATGCGATAATTATAACTAAGTTTTAGACGTTGTCCTTCATGGTTAGCTGTGTAAATAGCACATTACACCTTTCTCTGCTTATTTTCTGGTTAGTGCTTGAGAGTAACATGGTAAACAAACCCAGTTCCCCTTTTAGTTAAACACGTATTGTTTATTTTCATCCAGTGGGCGACATGTGAGGTCGCCTGTTTAAATAAAGTCACACAGGAAGAGCGGGGCTGGTGCTCCATCCGGTTCTGCACCCACTGTTCCAAGCCACAGGGTAACTCCAAAGTGAAACGGACACCCCCTGAAAGCGTGCGGAGAGACATGTGTACAGCTGTTTTGATGTTATCCACACTGACATGTGACACAATCGGGTCACACATAGACACAGAGATGACCGTATTCAGTTGGTAACCTTTCTTTTTACGACACATTCTGTTCTCTCCCGTCTATATGAAGAAGAGTGTGGCAACCACTTTGCTTGGACATTAATAGCAAATGTGAACCCGCTGCAATTTTTACTAAAAAACAAAAGCCCTTGTGGGTTAAACGGTCCCACTGCATGTCCTGCTCAACATCAAACAAAGGTGTCAGATACTTGGTCTTTGGGTAGCTATTTGGGTAAACATTGTCATGTAGCAGTGAGCCAGACATGGTCCCTGCAGGGGATTTGGAAAGTGTATATCACTTAATGCTAATCTGGTTCCTACACAAACAAGATTTCCCAATCATTTTCCCACACCTCAAGTGTATGTGCGTCTACCTGTCTGTGTCAGAGGCATTTGAGGACAGCCTTTTCCTTTACTTTGAAATAAATTTTGCAGGTACGCATTTAGATGACAAAATGAAAAGAAAATAGTGTGAAAACTAGCATCATTCATAAAAAGCATAAACAGGAGATAAATGAGCACCTCAAATGACAGTTCATTATATTTTCCACATCATTAGCCAGATATTTCAGACAGGGGAGCAGGACTTGCATTAAATGCACTAAATGACACTTTGAAGAGATGAGATGAATGCTCACATTTGCTGTGGCCCACAAGTGTCACCTGAAATGCATGGCCAGAAAACCAGAAAGACTCATTCTCAGGTGATGAATGGTGGAGCTCCAAAAGAGAAGAAAACAGAGCAAAAAAGAACTGAACACGGAACATCAGAAGAAAAGAAGCTGAAATCTGCAGTCGGGTGTGTGGAAAGTATGACATATGAAGGTATAATGCTCTCATTTATATTGTGCTTTTCAGTTTTTATGTTGGATTAAAAATGTGTACCAACATAAATGCATTAACTTTTAAAATAAAATAGATGTAAACATAACATGGAATGTAAACAAAATACAGATAATATTTTTAAAAGTCATGCGTGCTAATGACCAGTCCACATCTCCATGTTCTGATCACCTGAATATTAATTACATTGGTTGCCACTTAACTAATCATGATAATGCCTTGTATGACCAGTGTACTCACCACAGCTGTTTGTAACGTACTGTTTTCCCATAAGCAGTTCGCTTTCTATGTTCGGCATGCATGTTCCCAGTCCTTGTCAGTATAATCCATGCTCCTGCCATCATTTACGGTCCTTCACTGGACTGTTTCCCTGTATGTCTTTGATTTGTGAAGGTTTTGCCTGGATTCATGACCATGACTTTTGGGTGATGCTGTTTGCTATAGGATGCTTGTAGTTTTCCTCCTGTTTAAATAAATGTGATGCTCTGTTCTTGAATATGTCTATAAACCCAGTTTTTTTCTCAGTTATTATCAAAATGTGAGGCAAGTGTGTAAGGCAAGTACAAGAAGATTGGAACAGCTTCCTAGGGTGAAGGACAAAAACACGTCTCAAACAGAACTTGTGAACGTAACAGATGTCAACATGCACGTGGTTTGACAGGTGTCTTACTGTATATACCCATACAGACTAATGCCAGACATTTTATTGCAATGCAGTATGTAGATAAACGTTTAAAATGCACAACAATGCAAACGTCTGGTTTGACTGGCATCATTTTTGAAAGCGGGACTGTGTTTGTCCCTCCCTCCTCTGTCTGTTCCTCCCACAAAGAGGAGAACAAAGACAGAACAGAGACAGGCTCCTTGTTTTACATTCATGATTGTCAAACTCAGTTCCTGCTGTGAACACAACATGTCTTTACTGCTGTTTCCTGTTGGCCACTTTGTCTTTTTTCCAGTCTATGGGTGAGTGTATTTTGTGTAACTTTACTGTTAATATATGTGCTTAATGCTTTAATGCTGTAGCAGAAGGACGAGATACTATGGACACTTTCATGCTCAGGCAGAAGGATAATTGCTAGGAGGGTCCAAGTATGTCAGGAACTAAGTGATTAATTTTGATGGCAGTTTCTTAAGAAGTGTATTTGTAAATGGGGAGTTTCTGTTTAGTTTGTTCACATGGTGCTGACGGCTTTACGGCACTGTGAGACAATTAACCAGAAGTGCTTCACTAAAACATCCATTAAATTTAGCTGAATAAAAATTTTAAATGACCAAACTGTATTAAATACAGCCCTCTTGCTCAGCAGGTACAGTGTTACTGGGCAAACGTGATTCATTGCATGAAGGATACGCCCCCTTGTCAACACTTCCAGAGTATTCCAGAGCTTCTTTTGAATGTGCCCAGTATTTTTCCCTGTGCCAACATGCACTTGAGTTAGTCACATTTTCAAAGTGCTCCAGAAGATGTCAGAGATCTTCCAGAGTAAGAACCGTCTATGTAACTGCTAGGTTTACCCATCTTGGTCAGACAGTCACCACATAAATGGCTGCTAGCAGTGTGGGAAGCTGGCTTTGTGACACCTCTCTTCTCCTTTTGAAGTGAGAAGGTGAGGCACATGATGGGGACAGGAAGGGACTATCCATATTAAAGCCACCTCACGCTTTCCACAGCACTTTCTCCCACCCCTGTTCAGGCATCTGCAGCAAAGTATTAACACAAAGGGATTATGAGTCTATCTTTCCAAGTGTATCGTGACCTACATGTACATCTAGACATTGAACACAGAGGATGAGATAAAGACAGCAGTTCAGACCATCTTAGTTTTACCCAGTTTTGTTACTGCAAAACATTCAGTCAGTTGCTGTGTCTGGGATTTCCTCCTTCAGAAGGTTAAACACTCACTGAAACCAGGCCTTCAGCATCTTCACTGTCAGCATTAGCTGTTTTCACACAGTATACCACAATAAGTCCTGATTCTCTGGTAGGACTTACAATATTGGAAAAAGTGGAGTACATGATCAGGAACAACATTCAGTAAGTAACAACAACAACAACAACAATAATAATAATAATAATAATAATAATACATTTCACTTATATAGAGCTTTGCAAGACAGCCAAAGCACTTTTAAAATGGAATAGGAATATGGAATAATGAAATAAATTAATGTTTTAAAATTTCATATTCTATCTAAACAAAGCTAATTAATTCAAACTGCTGTTTTCAGATAAGTAAATATTTGTCTTTGGTGAGAAGATTGCAGAGGTCATTGTGCACATTAGTTAAGCTTGATTGCACTCATTGGTTCTTTGGTATTGGCTTTTCAGTGCTTGGCCCAGAACATGTTGGAATGTGTATGTGTGTGTGTGTGTGTGTGTGTGTGTGTGTGTGTGTGTGTGTGTGTGTGAGTGTTGATCATCATCTCCTTCCAAGGCTCACCTGTCGTACTTTACTCAACAGCATCAACATCCTTAGCACCAGTAACATGCTATCCTCTCAATTTACCGTTAAATATAAACTACTGCATCAAAAATGGTAAATAATTTTGTAGGTACACTTATTAGCATTTACAGTAACACCCCCATATCAGCTGGTCTATTATCCTCTGATCCACTTAACCACACTCAACAGTAGAAAAAAGTAGAAAAAATTATTAAATATAAAAAATTTGAAAATGCACAGTTCACAGCTTTTAATCCACATGCCAATCAACTGCATATTTTACAAGCAACCAAAAACATGATGAGGAGGGCATGCCAAGCGATGCCAGTACCCATTCATCTGGTAACAGCAGAAGCAGATGGGAACTGCGAAAAGTGCTTATGGGAAACTAACATGGAGAACACAGAAAAAAAGCCAATATGGCCATGAAAATAACAAAAGGGTATAGATGGCGTCTATGGCATCCCCTCTTATGGCATCCCCTCTTATGTGCAGTTCCAGCCAACTGCAGTAGAGCTTGGAACACACCTCTCCTCTGCTGTTGTCTGGCTTCATTTGTATTTATTCCTACTGCTTATTCCTTAATATCTGCAATTTCTTGTGTAAAGTACTTTGAGGCACATTGTTGCAAAAGGCGCTATATAAAAATAAATTGAATTGAATTTAATTGAACATAACACTCGTGGATATGGGGGTACAAATGTATATGGTATATTATACCATATCATCTATACATCTTCCATTGTAAATTGCTTTAAATGGACTATACACAATTATTAGACATTTTTAAAGGTATATATCAAAGAAGCCAATTTAGGTTTAGAAAACTAATTTTATAGTAATTTCCTGTAGGCTAAGAGAATTCATTAATATCCAGGTTTTGTTGTTCCTATGCCATAGCAAACAGGACTGCTGTTTTAGGTATATTATTTCAGAACAGTGTAGTTTTCCTTTGTGACTGATGGTTTAGTTTGTATCAGATTTGATTGACAGGGTGAGTGTATCAAGAGATAGCTGCACAACACACCCTGACATCTCTATGAAAAGTAACATATGAGACAGCAGCTGTTCAGTTTGCATTTAGGGGATTATGCTGATCAAAAGAGAATTCAAAGGGGAATTGAGAGACATTTTTATATGGACATTGACAGAGAAACTGTTAGGTGACTGAAACTACTGAAAGCGTGAAACAATGGAATGTGGGAATAAGCTGGACTGGGGTGAATGAATACATTCTGTGACCACACTGTGTGTTGGTGAAAGTAAAAGGAGAAACAGTGCAGAGACGCAGATGACAACATGCCTACTGGTATATAAAAGACCACTGAAAAGAAAGCATACAATGTGCATATACTACACCAAACGGTGGCAGCAGAAACAGCACTGCCTGACGTGAATGTTCCTGACACTACACACACCATTCAGAACAATGACTCCACGCTGCTTTGTGCACCGAACAGCTGTCGAAATCAAACAGTTTCCTCAACTTTAATGTCTGTAACAAGTGAAACTTTGAATGTGCCTGTTAACCCACTCACATGAACTTAAGCACATAAATCCAAAAAATTTAAATGATTATTTACTGAATAACTGAAAGGCATTAAAGTTCCTCACTTATGAAATTAAAATCGATGATCGACATGTTATGTTTAGGCTGAGCTGAACATAAAAGGTCAACAGTAGGAGTTTAGGCATGTGAATTTATTACAAAAGGGGAGGAAATCCTGCAGTACGTGTCCTGCGCTCAGAGGTCTTACTCCTGACTTCTTTGTTTCCTGTCTAGGGTCATTGTTACCTCGTCACCTCGTTAACTCTTCTCATCTACTTGGTGGCTTGTCTTTATTAACTATCTGGTATGTCTGTTCTTCTCAAGTCTTGCCATGTTTCTCTGTTCTGTAGGTCAGTCTATTGTCTATTTTGTTACATATGTCTTGTTTTGTGCTTTGTTAGTCCCCATGAATGTCTTCACCTGCGTCTGGTTTCCTGTGTTCCTGTATATGGGTCATGTTCTTCCTAATTCACAAAAAAAACAGACGTGTAGGAGGAAGTGGGACAGCAAATAACGGCATTCACTTAAAGTCACAAAAAACACACAACATAAGTTAGCTGAGCAGCCATACCTCAGGGACCAGAGAAGGCCCTGGACAAACGGGCAGATATCACAACACTTTCTAATAAATTCCTCCTTACCAGCACCCTCTACATCCTTTGCCTTCTTCAGGCTGAAACACCCAATTTGGTTAGATCCAAATGTGATATGAGGTCAAATACAAATGTCCACAAACACTCAGTGTTGTAACTGTGCCTGTCTGCCTGTCTGTCTGTTCATTCATTTATTCATGCATGCATTCATTCATTCATTCATTTGTTTTTTATTTGTTTATCCCAACTGATAATCTGGTGCAGGGCTATGGGCATTTATGCATGCAGTCACCTAATATAATATTAGGGTTTTGAATGAATTAAAAAAGGAATTAATAGTACATTTTTCAGCGATTAACTGTGATTACACACAACTGAAATGGATACTTGTCACATAAATTATACTTTTATGCTGAAAAAAAACAAAGTATATATCAAATTATATTCTACAATGCTTTTTAATTTAAAAGATTGTTTTCAACAACAAAACACTTAGTCAAGTCCAAGAGGCATTTCAATACTTAAAAAAAAAAAGTCTAGAAAAGGGATTCTTTCTTGAACTTTTAATCCAAAGACCCAAATGAAAATGTTGGGGCCCATGTTTTGGACCAGAAATGGATTTTTTAATAAACTTACTAGTTTGTACACACGACTCTTCCCTCATTACCTAATCCAATCCATCCATTCTTTATACTGCTTGTCCAATTCAGGGTCACAGGAAGCCTGGAGTCCATCCCAGCAGGCATAAGACACAGGGCAGGGGACATCCAGGGCGGGGCACAAACCCACCACAGGACACACACTCACACACACTATGGGCAAATTGCAACTGCCAATCAACCTAACCTGCCTGTCTTTGAACCTTGGGAGGCAACCGGAAAAAACCAAACAAGCACAAGGAAAACATGCAAACTCCACGCATACACATCCAAGGCAGGAATCGAGCCCCAGGCCTGGAAGCACGAGGTGATGGTGCGAACCACCATGCCACCATTTTCATAACCTAATAATATATCTTATTCATTATAATGGAAAAAAACTGATGTAGCAACACAGTCAAGGAAAATGTCTGTGAACCATTTGCTGTGTCCAAATTGTGATGTTTTGACCAAATAAAAAACAAAATATTCATAAAATATTGGGAGAGCTTTTTAAATATTTTCTTTGATGTATTCATCCACCAACCAACCAGAACATTTGTGTGTCACCTTCCACTGCTGGAAGCCTGTGTTCACATATCCAAAGTGTTTTAAACTTTTATCACATCTTTAAAGTGAATGTAAGTTGGTTGGTGTGAGTGATCCGTGCAGTCTGTGTGGAAAAAAAAGTTAAAGTTAGCAAATGCCCAGAAAGAGACTTCCCAGAATCATAGCAGGGACTCTATACCCAATAGCAGGGAAACTATACCTCTGCAAGGAAATTATACCTCATAGCAGGGAGCTTATACCTCTCAAGGAACCTATACCCCATATCAGGGAAAATACAACTCATAGCAGGGAACCTATACCTCTCAGGGAACTTATACCGCATAGCACGGAACCTCTACTTCATAGTAGGGAAACTATACTTTCATAATTTCTATTACTGTACTCATTGTCTGTGACAGATGTGTACTGCAGGAGTTTGACAGATGTGTACTGCAGGAGTGTGACATATGTGTACTGCAGGAGTTTGACAGATGTGTACTGCAGGAGTTTGACAGATGTGTACTGCAGGATTGTGGAGTGTACTGCAGGAGTGTGACAAATGTGTACTGCAGGAGTTTGAGCGATGTGTACTGCAGGAAACCTCTCTGCTCATACATTTTACATCTATAAGAGGAGAGTACAAATGTGGGCAAGTCTGTGAACCAAAAATAGCATTTTGGCTGGCCGATGATTTTCCAAGCCATGCTGATGAATGGTCTCTCTTTCGGTATCTGTTTCCATTAGAACTGAAGCTTCCAAACTTCATCCTTCAAACCAGTAACAACAGCACCTGGAGTTAATAACAATGCACGCGTCTTCATGCTGACATAGCATTTCAGCAAGGCTGTCAGTGAAGGTAAACCACACTCTAATTAAAATCATCAATCATTTACCCAGTAGGGCTTTCATATTCACAATAACCCTGGAACATCATTGTAAATGAAAGACAGTGCTGTAACTTATCCATACATAGAGTGTAGACCTTTTCTAAGATAGCACATGTTCCTTCAGTAATCACAGTACTTACATTGTATGAAACGGTTGGTGTTAAAGGGCTTTTCAGTGACAGAGTAATCCTGATAAGTTAATTTTTTATATTCAGAGAGTTAAATTAGTTAAAATGGCAATTCACCTCTTTTCAATAGGTTTATAAAGATAAATATGAGTGAAAAGAGTGGCAGAGTATGGCTGTGTCTTACTGCATCCCCCGAAGTTTCCAGCTCCCATTCCAGAGGAATGACAATCACCACGAAACTGGTGACGATAAATGAAGTTTCTGCATCCTGAAATAAAATCCTCCTGCTGTAAATGCTTATTTGTTCATGTACTGTAACATTAGCTGTTCTGTGAGCTAATTGTTTGGCACCTGTTAAAATCATATGCATTATAATTGCTGTGATTGTACAATTTGTATGTTCAAAACATTTCAAGGGAACCGCAATGTCATTTAACCACAAGTTTATTAAAGACATGACAAATTTTTAAAGCATTTGCATTTGCTTTAGAAAGTGATTTATGTTACCTTTTTTGGTTAAGGTTAGATATAATAGGTACATAATAAAAGATAATATGGATTTTCAGAAAACTGTAAAGTCTATCTCTTATATTTCAGAAAACCAAAGTATTAATTTTTCACCAAATGACACTACAGCTCTGTCACAAGAGACAGGTGTCAGTTAAAACAGGACAGCTGCTGACTAGCCCCCCTAAGACACATTCCAACGGTGACTTAGCGGTTGCTCTCAATTTCTACTTTCTGCAGTCATTCTGCAGCAAACCTTAACAATGTTGTAAAAAATTCATTTTGGTTTAAAATTTATTGGTCTAATTTCACTTATTACCATTATTTTTTCTCTGTCGGGTACACAGATAAACACCCACGCTTGCACACACACTCACACACAGTGATAGTGAAAAACAACTAAATCAAGCACAGTGCACAGTGTAATGTGCTACGTGATATTTCCCATGTGTTCTCTGTCCTCAGGGCTCACTCCAACGTACATGAAACTGCACCTCGCGCCTTTAGCCCAGGATCTCTAGTGTTAGACACCTAAAATTTAATTTGTTCTTTTAAACAGGCTTCCATAACTCTACTATTTCTTTTATGCCTGATTTCAGCTGTTTTAGAGATTCCTTTTTGACAATTGCCCTCCATGTTATATGTTAAAAATGACATTACTATCTCAATCACCACTAAATAATGTGCTCACGATTTTCAGAGGAAGCAATATATCCTGAATACAGTGGTGCTTCTGGACATAAGGGTAAAGTAAACGGCCGTTTAGGACCCCTACCCAGCATGGGGCCACACCACGGTCTTAAAGAAAAATATGTTAATGTTAAGGACAAGTAGCTGAAACCTGCTGATCCATATCAGCACAAACCAATGATAACTGAAACCGCAGTGTTTTTCTTATGAAAGAGTATTACATGGTTCAGTAACAGCCTACAAACATGAGATGAATATGCATCACCGAGGGGGGGAGGGGGGGTGATGCTAATGAACACACACCACACAGAGGGTAGCCAGCTCAACATTCATTTGTCAAACAACTGCATGCATCATGGAACATAACTAGCCATTTTGGACTTACTAAATGAACTAATGCATGAATTACATTACACACAAACATGACAAAATGACACATTTAACATCTTACCTGTGCCACAACGCATGGTAAACAGTGCCGTCCACTACACACAGAAAAGGGAAAAAAATAAGAAAAGGACACAAAGGAAGACTTACATTTGTTCTTAGAAAACTGCGATGGATCTAGTATTGAATGTTATTATTAGATGTAGTGAAAGCCGCTGTAAAACATGCAATAAATGGTGATCATAAAGTAGCTGAATTCTTATTCATGTTGCACAGTTTTATGTACTATTTTGCTATTGCTTCATTTAACAATTCTCCAAAATATATGTTGTAATGGGTGTGCAGTATTTCTTTTTTTAAGAAAAGAAACACACAAAACATGTACGACTAGTTTCATATAGTATGTACATGTATGACCAGTTTCATATATCAGTACACCTTATTTACAGCTCTTTGTAGTATTTCTAATGTAATGTTTCACAATAATTGCACATAATGTATAACAAGCAAATACTGCATTTTGGGTCAATGAGGGCAATGTATTGATGAGTTGCTTTGAGAGGGCTCCCATGTCAGATTCTGCTTAGGACCCAGAAAGACTAGAGGCAGCCCTGCTTGTATACTCTGCACACCACAAACATGAGCTGTTACACCAAAACACAGTAAAACATGCATCCAACAATCCATTATAGGTCTTTGTTTTTCTACATTTTGGATCAACTTATTTTGGAAGTGTGGATTAAGCTTTTTACAAAGAGCGGTTTTGCTACTATATTTTGGTTTCCTCTTTGATTGTCGCGTCATCTTTTTTGTCTTAATGAAAAAATGAAGAGAGGTAAACTGCAGAAGTTAGGACTTCATGTGGATGTCTGTGACAGGCTGGTTAAAAATCAATCAACGTTCATGAATAAATTTCATTTTTTTAGTTCAACGGGTTTATTATAGTGTAATTAGGTAGGCTGTTCTACATCTCCATGACAACAGTCACTTTTGCTTTATAAAGGTCCAGCTATCGTAGTGTCAGAGGGGAGAGAGACTCAGGTGCTGAAAAGGCATTTCATTTGTGAAGAATGTTTGTTAATTTCATAGGGGAAATAGTAATAATGAAGCAGTTCATGTAATTTTTAGAACCTCATCTTTTTCAAGACTGTCCACTTTACATGCTCCAGTTCAGACAGTTAGGGTGATGACCAACGAATGGTAGCTCAGTCTTTAAAGGTTGTTCAGTGTGACTCCTTCCCCCACCACCACTGTCCTCCCCCAACACTGCTTGACATGCTCCGTGCCTGCATGATATTGCCACAGTGGCTACAAGACTCTCGTTGCTATTCTGTTCTGTGAGTGCCATGGCAACATGAGATTTGTATGAGAAGCCACTTTTCTGGTTGCCCCAGAGATGGTTTCCGTGACAATCTGCTGTATCTTTGCTGTTATTGGATCTTCCGCTCTCTGTACACAGCACAATGGCCAGTGCTGTGTGCAGTTTTGCGAAAGCATACAATATAAAAGCTATCATAGCTTATTGGTGTATCAGTGTGAGGATTAATTAATAGAAAAACACAACTATAAAGCCACTGTAGTGTTTTGTTGAAGGTAATCTCTGACCTAATGCTTATGGAAAGCTTAATGTGAAATGACAGAAGATTTCATATTTCAGTAACAGTAACACCCTCCACACACGACACAACTTTGTCTCAAAACTGAAGTAATATAAATTAACAAGATAACCAAGCCTTTTAAATTACTTTGTGGCTGCATAGAACATAATTTCCTTATACAAAAGTTACATTATTTAAGTGATAGTTCCCTGACAGCATCAGTGGATTGAAAAAGAATTGGGTTGATTCCTTTGATTAAAGGAAAATTGGTTATTCAATATGGTTTTAATTTTTAAATCAGTTTTATGAATGTAAAGTCTTATGCATGGTCATTCACAGAAACATGTTCAGTCACAGACACAGAGCGGGACTACTGTATTGTGCCATGGTTCTACAGTGCACCTGTGGGCCAACAGCTACTGAAATCTCTCCTAATAAAGAGAATCAGAGTTTAAATGAAAACTAGTGGAGTATTAACACTAATTGGAAATCTATTTGCATATCCCTGGGTTGCAAGTAATTTCACCAGATGCAAGGTTAAACTCAAATTATCTTCAGACCTGTGACACAATAAAGTGTCCACACTAGAGTTCACAACAAGATTTTGGAATACATACAATAACTAGAAACTGTAAACAAAAAAGTCTATGAACTGCAAACAAAAAAGGCTATGGAATGCTCAGGTCATCTGGAGTTGGTGTTTTGAAATTTTGCTGTTGTATGAAAAATGAATGTGAGGCAATGTGAACCAATGTGGGCCAGTGTGAGCCAATGTGGGCCAGTGTGAGCCAGTGTGAGCCAATGTGGGCCAGTGTGAACCAATGTGGGCCAGTGTGAGCCTGTGTGGACCAGTGTGATCCAATGTGGGCCAGTGTGAGCCAGTGTGGGCCAGTGTGAGCCAATGTGGACCAGTGTGAGCCAATGTGGACCAGTGTGAGCCAGTGAGATCGAATGTGGGCCAGTGTGAGCCAGTGTGAGCCACTGTGAGTGCATTCCTCTGAGTTTAAGCATGTAGATATAGGGATGATAGGCAAATATCATCAAGAGCCAATGTCCCATTAGCTTCATGAACGTTCTTGCCATAAGTAAGCTTGTGTGAGCAGTAATCAGAAGACCTTTTCTAATAGATACAAAGCACAAACCATCCCTAACGATTCCAGCAGTACCAGGTGTTTAGTATTCAGTACTAAGTCACTGACGTGATTGCTCAAGACCAAGCATGTTTGTGGCTGCAATGCAAAGGATGAGCTTCAGTTTGTGGCACTCTTTCTGTCTTCATTCCTTTAGATGGCCATCCCCTTCTCAGAGCTGTAAAAAAGCCAGCAATCCCTGTTTCAGAGTTATAGCACAAGCACTTCTGATTTCCTGGTCACACTCACCAGCAGCGTTACGAACAAACAGTCAGCATGAGAAGCACTGAGAAAGTGCTGTAATGTTTGTATAATTCTAGTAGCATGTTTTTGTGAAGGCTGCCAAGGGAACACAATACATAAACAGAAGCATGTATAAGCCTGTAAGTGGCCTCAATCCCCTTGGATGGTGACAGGAGCCTTAGAAATGGACTAACAACCAGGGTGAATGCGGGGTCCTGTGGTACTGCCAATCACAGCCCCTCAGACCACATGCCTCCCGTTCTGCCAGGGCACATTACTCCTCATTGATTAGTTCATAGTAAGTGCTGTTGGAATGGAGCAGCTTGGGGTCAGGTCCTTCTCAAAATACTCTCCAGAAAATCATTTGGGGGATATCAGGTATCTGGAAGGCTTGTTACTGTTATCTTTTTCCTGCAGACTGCTCTCACAATTACATCCTTCTTGCTCTGTCATAATTGGACAAGAGTAGCAAATTACAAGATTGCAATGGCAATATATCCATGCACAAGCACACACACACACACACATACACACACACACACACACACACACACACCCACGTGCATGCATACATAAACAGATTAAATCACATTTCATATTTTATTAATCAGTAGACATAAAACTGATCATTGTGTTATTACTTAGAAATCAGTGCAGGGCAATAACCCAAATCTATGTCTAAAAACCCCTTGCGGGTTTGAGGGTTTGGAAAGTGTTTTTGAAAATGATGTGCAGCAACATGAAGAATAGTGAGATCGAGAGATCCGGTCCATGCAGTCCAGTTTAACGAGCCATACTCAGAATGAGCAGCATTATAGAGCTGTAGTCATGCCCCCTTCTCCTGTAACACATCCCATAGACTGGCTCTACATTTACAATAAATAAGATATCTTTGCATTTGAATAATTGCCAGAGGCAGCGGCAGATGAGGAGGTTTGGGGTGGTGATGTCTTGTTTGCACAGTTACTCATTTGCTCTGGGCTGCAGGTGCGGGGGTCACCCTTGAGTCCATGAATCCCCCACGGTCCTTAGTCCCTTAATTGTCAGGGGGCTGGCAGTATGGGGGGGTGGTGCAGGTGTGCACAGTAGAGGGAAAGTTGGCAGGAGCTTGAAAGTGTGCCTGGCAGGAAATTAGTTAGTCTGTTTATCGGACTTGGCTGCACACTCCAGTACATCACAAATCATATTTAATAAAAACTGCTATTACCACAGCTACATACGTAGCCACACAACGAGTGTGTATAAACACTATTAAAATAACCACAATTCGCTTCAATGTTAAGTATATTTTCCTGTGGACCTACTAAAATTACCTGCTGGGAGTGACTATAAAGGGAAACAAAAGAAAGGCGGCATTTTGTACAGCATTAAGGAACACACGACATTCCTCCTTTATTCCTCTTTCAGAAACTAAGGCTGATGAATAAGCTGGTAAAGGTCTGTACGGTGCCACCACTGCATTCGCAACACATGCGATGCCACGAGAGCACCTTGCATATGAATAAATGATAAACGGTTTTCTGCCGTCCCGTAAAGTTCTGCTCAGAAAGCGCTGACATGTCCAGACATCCAAGGCACCATACTGTTACAGAAACACCCCAGGTGCTCAGAATGGGGTGCAGAGAGCTGGTGTTCTGTGATAACCTTCTCAGCAAGGCTCTCCCTGTTGGAATCTACGCAGGGTTACTTATCACTATGTCCAGTTACTTACTGATCTGTCCATATTTTGTTGAGATAAACAGTCTACAGACACATAATCAGAAAAAATGTCCCAAACTAATTGTTAAAAGTAAAAACTTGAGTTTAAAATGATGCTCAACACAATAACAGCAATGCATTGCTTTGGCCCCTTGGACAGGCAGCCAGCAGGCAAGAAGTAATTGTATGACACATTGATACCATAAGGGCAACTTTGACTGACTTTTATACCTGAGTTACACATCTTTGAATCACAAGAGGAAACCTACCAGGTCCTGGGCAGAACGTGGGCTCCATGCACAGAAGGCCAATGACTGGATTTAAATCCATAATCCTGGAGCCAGCAAGAACAACAAAGGTTCCTGCTAGGCTACCATGGCAACCTGGCGATGCGAGCATTGTTAGGATGAGACAAAACCACCTTAAGTGGTGAACTGCTCTGGGAGCATCCAGCAAGATGCACAGGTGTAGAAGTCACAGCATTTGATTTAAGAACAAAGGTGTTTTAGGCTGCCCACTGTGACCTCAGACTGATTCACCATCCTGGCCCAGAGCTTTCATATCAGCCGTTATAGGATACATTCTTATCCACCTCTGCTCGCCTTTTCCACCTTTAAAATTGTTACCTATGTATTTAAGAAAATTACTACCCACCAGAATGAGCAATTAACGTTAAGGTAGAAGTTATTTGCCCACTTCAAGGATATTATTGACATGAAAAAACTAAGCTTTTCATTCTGTATTGTTAGCAACATAATGTTTTAATTTGTTAATAAGCATGCTGGGGTTTGCAAACAGGTGTTTTAAATCAGTAAGGACTCACATACCTATATTCTTTGCTGGTTGTGGGTACTTACATTTTTTTTAATACCTGTAATTATTACCCTTATCAGCCACTCACTGGGAGCTGATCACTGCTTTGAGTTTCACCTTCAGTGACACAGTGACAAAGACACTCTATGAGCTCGGCACATATTAAAACGAGCCAGACAGCTGAAGATGACTGCAGGCTCTGTATTGGCAGTGTGCACACAACACTCGTTACATTGTGTATCCATAAACACAAGTCTCAGAAGTCAAGGTCATGTGACACAGACTGACCAATGACACTCTTCCTTTAAGTTATTTAAAAATTTTAATTTTTAATTACAGAGACTCCTCAACTTACGAGTTATGTTTGGAGAGGTCGTTCATAAAGTGAATTGTTCGTAAGTTCATAATTTGTATATGAACACTTTACTTGTGGTCCTATTGTAGGAGTTTTGAGGGAAAAACAAACACAGGAGGCAAATGTTTTGTCAACCAACCCAAAAACGAGGACTTTAATGCTTTTCAGTCAATCAAGAAAAAAGGGCACCTGGCGCATAGCCCATATGGAATAAACTCACCTTCTTAAAAGAGGCAGCCGGTTAGGGGAGTTCAGTTTCATGGTAACACTTCCAAACATTCCTACAGCGTGTTAGTTAATAATTTGGATCAAAAAATTTAGTTTGATTTCTAGTCCTAAAAACACAAAAGAACATAAAAGGATAAATTATATATATAAGAATGTGCGACGCTCACCATTTTTTCCACACTATCAAGCCTTTTAATTATTGCCACCCTTGTTTCTGTTAAGATGGCTTGTCACTTTTTAACATTACCACTAACAACACTAGCCTGATGCTTTTCACTAACCATGATGGATATGCAATGCAGTGGATAATTCACGATAAATCTTAGAGCACTACGACGTACGTGTTTACGGTCTGCAAGATGAGTGAACAAGTGGGATAAGATGGCAGATGCAGCGGTGCTGCCTGGCATATGTAGCGGCCAAATGCCGTATCTGACTGGAGAGCGGCCCATGTAAAATTTTTTAGCTGTGGCTCCCCAGTTCCTTTCTCTGAACAAAAATTGAACATACAGTGGCCTTTGTTCGTATCTATGAATGTTCGCAACTCAGATGTTTGTAAGTAGAGTGGTGTCTGTATTTTTAAACCAAACAGTGGGTGACACTTTATTTCAGGCACCCCCCTCCCCCTTTTCCTCTATGAGTGTGTGTGTGTGTGTGTGTGTGTGTGTGTGTGTATATACACTTAAATATTTACATCTGTGGGAGGGATATTTTATATAGATCTTAATAATAATAATAATAATAATAATAATAATAATAAGAAGAAGAAGAAGAATTTCCTGGGAGTCATAGTCCATGGATTACAATACAACCTCAGTTCAATGCCCTTCATTGCTAACTGTCCCTAGATTATCTGGAGACACATGGACTGGGAATATATTGATTATAGAGAGAGTGAAGCTCACTTGTTGGCATTAGAGAAATCCCAGTCTGACTGTTATTGGAGCCTGTTTTATGGCTAAGTGATGCTAAGTCACTGTTTACAGCATGACAAGAAGTGAAGGTGAAAGGCACATGACAAATGTAAACATGAGCAAACGCAAACACACAAAGCCTTGTGTTGTTCTAATAAACTTATAGATGAAATCAATTTTTGTATGTGCACAGAACCAGACCAACACACACTAATATCCACAATTTGACAAATTTTCAGTTCAGGGAATAACTAAGTTGATTTTGAGGTGTTCTGTAGCTTGCTGAACTTGGCATTTAAATTGCAAACGTTTCATTATCAGAGCTACTGAACACCTCAATTACAAACCCGTGCTACAAAGACCACTAATCTTCTCTATAATTTCAAGCTGATATTTCAAAAAATGAATAAACAAAGTATCAAAATGGCTAGTGATTAGCTTGATCTGCTGAAGGTCAGCGATGCCATTTGCAAATGAAGAAGTGATTGCTTTCTAATAGCAAATGAACGCCATATGACATTAATTCTAATTTGCTGTAGCTGTATCACAATTCATGTTACATGGTCCTGGACTAAAGCGTAGCTCTGGAGGCCACTGAACAGACAGATGTATGAGTGTATTTCACACAGCTGAAGCAGGCGTCATCTCTTTTGCTGTGTTTGTCAGCTTTAATGAAGTTTCCAGTTCCTCACCATTTCACCTTTAAGACACTCCATTCCACCCTATGAACAGCAGACTGTACATCGCTGCCAGAGGAAACATAAGGGTCAATGTTTAGCAAAATGGGTTGTGCAAGCTCACAGTAAACGCAAGATCTTTGCTCACAGCTCCCGATTTCAAAGGCTCCTGGGGGAGGTGGGAGCCTGAACCACGGCTGACCAATCCCCAGTGAGTCACGGTTCACTGGGTCGAACTGACGTTTGCTGCTGAGACACACTGATTTAAGCTCCACAGTGATAGAACTGTCGACTTGCCAGGAGACAGATATATTTATAGCCTTCTAACAAACTGCCCTTCATGGTTTAAACTTTTGAAATCACAAGTGTGCATCAGGATGCATGAGAACCATTACTGATAATGAATGGTAATTTGTCGTTTTGTAAAGCACCAGAAATCCATTTGAATCACTTCAGTTGTGGTGATTAGAACATTGATTTTGTGCTGTGTGTGTGTGTGTGGCAATGTCATGTTCCTAGTGGTCTGCTGCTGCTCAGCTTTGAAACCAACATACAGGATCAAATATGTACATGAATATACCTGCAGTATGAACTGAATGCCTCTGAGATTCACTGCCTTACGAACAACATAATGTAAACCTCTTACACTTGTAGATCAGCAGGTCATCATACAGGCTCCATAGAAATCAAAAGGTTTCCGTCAATAAATAAAAGCTGCACCTTTCAGCCCACAGTCCTGCTTTCCCATAAAATCTTTACTGCAGAAACAACAGAACCCCCCCCCCAAAACCACATGCAGACCATCTTTACTACTGAGGTGACTTACAGCCAGAGTCAGTAGTTGCCTGCAAATTGCCGCTGATTATATCTGGTTTAGAAATTCAGATGGGCCAAGGCCAATCAATATGACCTGGAGAGACCACTGAAAGGATGTTTTTATATACACGTTTTTTTCTAGCTGTCCTCAATTATAGGACCCTGAGAGGCTGAGAGAACAGAAGTAAAAAGTAATTTAAAGATGGAATGTGCTAACCCACATCTCCATGCCACACATGCATTTTTTTTTTCAGAGAAAAACTGTAATAAAGTCAGAATTGTGACACATTTAAGCACCCACACTATAACAGCTAAGCACCAGGTACCAGAGTATATCAGCAGTCTTTAACTACACTAAGTACCAGGCACCAGAGTATATCCACACCCCGTGACTACACAATGAACCAAGTACCAGAGTATATCAGCACCCCCTGACTACGCCAAGTACCAGGTACCAGAGTATGTTAGCACTCCCTGACTACACTAAGTACCAGGTTCTGAGTGTCACCTGCTGTATAGAGATCACAGCCCTTCATTCAGAGCATGGTTTTTACTACAAGAAACAAAATCAATGTTGTGTTATGAACAGGCTTTGTAATGACCTTATAATTACACAACCAACCTTTTATTTCTAGGTGAAGCATACTCTGTTGCACAATTGTTGACATTAAATGCTAATTGTAAATTTGCCAGTCAAAGTAGGAATTACCTGATTGCTTAGGCAATTGGTGAAAATATATTTTATAAAACTACATTTTTTATTTTCTAATAAATGTGCATGTTAAAAGAGCCCTTTTTTGAGCCCAAATAGATCTTTCATAATGCATCCACATGAGTGAACATCACACGATCCCCATACTTATAGATGTTCTGCAGGAGAAAGACGCTTTTCATTAAAAGCAAGTGTTTGCCAGAGGGCATAATGTTCAGTAGCATAAGGAATGTATTTGTGGTAAAAATGTGTCATTATGTTACAGTTTCTTCACGATATGGTGCCATTATAGTGCTGGGAATTTACAGGAAAAGGAGTGTTGTCATTGTACTCCAGAGTGCCACCATGGTATATAGTACTGTATGTTTTCATTACAGGCCAGGGCAGTAGAATACAAAGGAACTGCTAGATGTCCTTCTGCTATAATGCTCTGATCTGCATATTGTGGACCAGAGCAGTGGGAGACGTGGGAAAACAAAACAGGGTAGGTGCACACCTGTTTTGATATGTCAGCTGTCATATTGATCAATTTTAGCAAACTGATAAGATCTCACAGTATTCCAATGAGTCCAGTGCTAAGGTACCTGTACTGAGCACAGGAATCACAAGTACCGGTGTACAGTACATCAAGAACTGGCCCAGAGGGATAGCATATGATATAAATACTTACACTCATTATAGTTCACAGGGGCCTTCTGGTACTGTGGAAGCATGCAGTGGTCATTGATGACATCATTGTCATATGGTACATTTATTTCTCAGTACACTGTCACAGGGACATACTCTTCCTTCACATCCTTTACTGCAGTCACAATAAAACCAGCACATGGGTGCGGGTGTGTACATGTCTCATGTATGCCTTTTCACTGATATGTGTTGTTTCTGAGTAAGTAAAATATTGGATCTGAAATAGCTAATAGGCATGCAGTGAACCAAAACATGACAAAACAGAATTCTGTTTTAATCATGATTCAATCCAATTTGCATTGTAATTTTCACCTTTGCAATTACATTGTCCATTTGGACCTGGGTGTAGAGACAGCAGGTGAAGACTGATTTTATTTTCTGACTCTATTTTACCACTCATGGGGCAAAGAGCAAAAAAGTGTTAATAAACGTCTGGGTATGGTTACCTGAGAAGCTGATCACACATACCTGTACATTCTTTTTTAGATTCTTCATTTGGCATTACTTGTTCTTTTTGGCTTCAAAGATGCTTTCAACTTTAAAAAGTACAGGTATGACCTGGACAGGTGTGAGAAAGGAGCACAGGGACAGGCCAAAATCATAATGCTGAGATGCTGACACATGGGAACTGTGGAAGCACGTACAGGCCCTCACCTCACCAAAAGACAGAGAAGAGGAACAGCTGACATATCACTGCCTCATAAACTGAATTACTTTTATGAAAGATTTAAAGCCCAAAGCATGAAACATCCAGTAAACTTACCTAGTGAACAAGAACAATACAATACGGCCTGCAACTTGCTAAAGATGATATACGTGTGGGCAGATATGTTGGAATAGTTACTCCAATTAAAGTTACCAGTATATTCACCCCCCCATAATGACTATCAATGAATCCAAATAAATAACTATGACGTTTAGGAAGCAAAAAAAAAAGTGATGTATCTATCACCACTGATTGGGTGCAAGTGGAAATTGACAGTAATTTCAATGTTCAGCTTCAAGATCCTCAAAAGGGTGAGGTGGTCGGGGATCACTGAGGTCACTCTTCTCAAAGCCTATCAGTTCTTTTAATTCCATTGACACCGAATAACATCAGAAATGAACAAGGTGATGCTTACATTCCGCTGTAAATCCATAGACAATGTGCACCTCAAAGGTATTTCACAATGGTGGAGCAAAAGTACAGGAGAGGGAGACCATTGTTAGGTTAGAATACCATCCAAGACAAGCTAGCCTTCATTGATTGGATGCATGTTAACTGCTGCCATGACAACAGCCAGAACTATAATGCAGGACCAACACCTCCCTGGTTTTGTCCCTAATCACAGCATTACGGTGCTTACTCCCACATTCAGAAACAGCTTCTTCCTCTATTTATTTGCTTTCCTTCATGATCAACATTCAGTTCATGTTTTGTGTAAGACACTCCTGCATTGCTGTTTTCTTTGCTGCACCATTACATATTACAATAAGGTTGATAGTTGTGGCTGAATAAGTAAGCATTCCATAATGCATGTGGTGTAGATCCAATAAAATTCACATCTGCTTTCATGTAGACAGATCTTCCAGTTGTTGTCTTCTTTACGGTAGAAAGTTTAATGCATATAACACCAATAAATCATGCCTTCACTGTGACTGGCTTCCCTAAGCCTTGACTGTACCAAGTATATAAAAGGTGATGATGGTCCTGATAGCTTTCTGTACACTCTTATCTCTGCCAGTCCCTAGGATAGCTTCCTCAGTGTCACAATGTGGACATGGGGCTATCTGGTGCATGTAATTACAGTCCTTCATCAGCTAGGGAGACAGCCATTGCCTGAGATGAAAAAATCAATGCCGCCCCCCACAAAAGTCCGTAGTGCCCCACCTCTCTCTGCACTCATCCCCCTTCCTTTCAACCCCCCTTCCCCCATGTCATGAGAACAAATACGAAGGGGTGCACATTACCTTGTGGTATAATTAAGGCAAGGTCTCATATTGGATTAGTGGCATATTTGGGTTTATTTGGGCAATTTGGTCCAGTCCCCTCTAATTATCTGAGAAGGTCCTGGCTTTGCCACACACACTCCCTTAGCTGATGGTGCTAATCATCAGCTGCCCACCATCTCTCGCTCCCTTTCACTCATCTGATTACCCATCATGCCTTTCATCCTCTCCATGCCCGCTTTTTTCCCTATGTCTGGGAATGTCTGGCCCTTTCCTCATTCTACTGCTGCCACTTCTCCTTTGCTTCATATTCACGCAGTGGGCCAATCATAAACAATCCCAAGCTGTAATTACGTGCTGACAGGAATGCTACATAACTCAGTGCTTGGCTAATGAATTCCTGTGGACTGAGGAAAACACAGTGTTCATAACGCAGGGGTGGCAGCAAGCCGGTGTTCAGTATCACAAAGAATTACAATTGATTGGTCAATAATGATTCGGATCTAAGGGAGTGGAATTTGGAGCTAATAAAACCTCAAATATCTGCAATGTTAAAATTAATATACTGTTGAAATAAAGGAACTTGTGTATATATAACATTTCCCCTCTCTCTGGCTCTCTGGAAGAGGAAATGTTCTGAACACTGAGTCAGAAAACAGCTTTTGCTGTCTTAATACAGGATTAGCACTAAGAGGTTTTTTGTGTATGTTTTTTTTTTTTTTGTTTCATTAATCTCAAATAAGGTGAACTGTTGAAGGGCAGGATGTAAATATGTCCTTATACATGTAATTATTGAATTCTTTTAAGTTGATTTCTTTTTTTTTCTATTTTGTTTCATGTTGTTAATGAAAAAGCCAATGGTTTTATTTAAATATATTATCATCTAACTAGTGTGGAACACTAATTACATTAATTAAAACTGAGTCATTTTAAACAGGATATTTGGAGAATTTTGAGGGTTGCATATACTGGTAAAAAGACGGCTATACAATCTTTAATGTAAGTCTCAGCTATTTTAGCAAGTTAATGTGGAGAAAGATAAGATGGTTGATTCTTACCACATTGAATTTGGAAGTGACAGGAATGTGACACGGTGTTCCTGCCCACTTCTGTGACAAACAGGGAGGTTTGAAGAACAAAGAGATATGTTTGTAGTGCCACTGCTACATGATGTCTGCCTATTATTCACATAGATGCACATGGATGACAACATGGTGTTACTGTAGCTCCACAAATACAATAATATAGACTTTAATATGTTGTCATTCCTGATGTCTAAATACAAAAGTGTCCCCAGTAACAGTCAAAGGCTAGATTATACCTGCTCAGATTCAGGTTTTGTGTTGATGGGACTTGTGTTTTATAAACACACTGTCCTTCTTCATATTTCAGACAATTATTACAATTATTAAATTAATTATTGTTAGCAGCAGCATTGTTATCCATTAAAAAAGTAATATTTAAATATTAAACTTTGAATTTTCCATTGAAACTGTCAGCTAAAGCTAGGTGGAGGCAGGGGAGGTTTAATTCAGAAACCCAAGTCTATTAAAAACCTGAAACATGTTTTATAACGCTAAAAATATTTTATATTTTAAACGCACACAATGTCTATGTTCAAGGAGAATGTACAGTCCATAAATAATGTTCTTGAACAGTGGAATGTACTCTATATTTACGGGATAAACCATGACAAGACAAGCAGTTTCACAAAAATAATATCAACAACATGGTGTGATGCTGCCTGACATGAAGTGGATTATTAATTAACAATTAATAATTAATTAAACCTTGGGGGTCCAAGGTAAACTGACTCCCCAACAACAGACGAGAATTACACTCCTAGTAAGACCTGAACACACGTGTGCACACACACACACACACACACACACACACACAGAGACACACACACACGTCACAGCTCACAACAAGACAACATCCTTCAATGCATGACCAGCATCTGGTCTGAACTGTCTAATCAATGCATACATATTTTGACTATCATTTCTCCTCAGTCTTTGTGTGAATTTCTCTTTGTTTTTGTTGTTTGTTGGTAGTTTTATTGCAAAGGGTCTCAGTCAATAATAAAGATATAAAATTTCCATCTTTATCAGCAATAACACAGGCCCGCATGCACACCACACACACACACACACACACACACACACACACACACATATACACACATATACACACACACACACACACACACACACACACACACACACAATTGCAGCCTATACTGTATATTCTAGGAAGTTGTCAAACATTGGGAGCAGATACCATTCTGACAGCAGTCAGTTAACAACTGCAGTCAGATATACAGAGGCATGGTCCTTCATTTCCTGCTTCCAGACATGCTCTTTCCTAGAGTCACTCCTGACACTAATTCTCATTCACTTTATTTCTACTGCCCATTAGCTGCCTTGTCATAGAATGTCCAGGATGTTTAATTAAAGGAGCACACCCTACGGTTGGCTTTGCATGATGGGTGATTGTTAAAAGGTTCCCTCTGCCTTGGGGGTTGTGCTAGACTTCCCCTTTGGCCACACCATGGCAGCCTCTCCAAAAGCACGAGAACATCATGTGGACTTCTGTGCTGCAGCAGCAGCCTCGGCCAGAACAGAGCTGCAGTGTCCTCTCAAGCGTCACGTGAAATACGGTGGCATGTTTGCACACTCAGCCATGCGTATTCTCTGCAGTCTCTAGAAATATTGAGTGTTTATTATGGGAAGTAAAGACTGCTTTTTTTAAGGAAAAACAAACCTCCTTGTGTGAATGAGCTCATTTAGGAATGCTTCAATACTGTCATTACCAAGAAATAAGCAACTTCCCACTATAACTGCCGTATAACTAATGACGAAGATGATGATGATGATCAGGATTATGATGATAATGCTTTTAATAACTAATCTGAAGGTTCAGTAAAGAGAGGATGAGGATAAAACACAAAAATGTATCTGTACAAAAAGGCTAACGTCCTGTATACAAGCAGATAACACATTGACTGTGTGACTAATCAGGGCTCTGCACTTCCTCAGAGTCTGTAATATTTCAGCTTCACACACATATGAGACCAGACAGATCATCTGACAGATCTCTGTTCCTCAGGACCACCCCCACCACCCCAGCCAGAGTGAGAAGTGCACATGTCCAGTGGCTTGCTGGAGTAGCACGGAGGGAGAGCTCTGTTCGTCAGCTTCCGATTGGTTGGCAGGAGTGGGAGGAAGAAGGTGATGGGGGGTCTGGGCCCCTCTGGGCTTTAGCATTCGCTCAGCTCTGGCCTTGTCGCAACTGTTCAGTTCAGATGTCCACAGCAGGGGGAAACTGACTGGAGAAGTGCTTGGGGAAGAGAGAGAGAGAGAGAGAGAGAGAGAGAGAGAGAGAGAGAGAGAGAGGGGGGGGGAGAGAGGATGGGAAAGAGAGATGGAGGGACAGAGATAGAGTGAGAGAATAGGGCAGAAAAAGAAACCAAAGTGAAAAGAGACAGACACCCCCATGATAAAGCCAATGCATCCAGCAGTACTAGAAAACATCAGCACTGCACAGCTCTCCTCACCAACACAATGCTAACCGTCATGCCTTTCAGCACTACCTGCTTCACTTATTATAAGGCTGTGGACAAAATCACAACTTCTCCATGTAGACACTTTGTATGTTTAGAAGTGACTTTGGAGCTGCACTTCCTCAAAGCATGGAGCCCAATCAGTGCTCAGCACACATTCTTAACTGGCCAGAACAAAATTTACACTGACAGCATTCACACTGGGTGTTCAGTGCTGTGTACCAAACAGACAGGTATGTGTTAAAGTTGCACATGAAGAATGTAGTTGACAAGAAAATAACTTTCTGCTTACAAAATAATCCAGATATATGAAGTAGTGTGCATGCCCTACATTAAAGTCCCTTAATAAACTAATTCTGAACATTTTAATGACAGTTGAATTTTGCATGACTTACTGTTATGTTTTCACTAATATCATGTTCTCGAACAGACTTGATCTCCTATATCCAGTGGTGCAAGCAAGTGTTACTGTTGATGACCTCCTTGACTACAGAGGGCTGCCATGACACCTATCCTTTGCACTGTGTGCCGTACAGTGAGTGCTGGGTGTTCATGCTTAACATCTCCCCCACCCATGTCACTGATGCTGATTTGTCATGCTGGTCATATGCATTCGGCCACTTGTAGCCACGGTCGCCCATAACACTGAAAGTGGTGTAGTAAACATCTGGTTTGGGAAAAGCCCAGGGGCCGAAGGAGATTTGTTTGGCAGATGGAACCCTTTTTGATGGTACTTAACAGGCCCTGTGTTGCAGTAGCCTCAATGGCTCTATGGGGTGTTTTGTATGAAGCCCATTTGCTGATTCTGACCTCATCCAGCCCTGTCAGTGCTGTTTATTTACCAGATCGCCTTATTTAATGGCTAACTTCCAAAGGATGCTATTTTGAAATCCCAAACCCAGAGGCCAGGACAGTGGCATTGAGACAGCCCCATCCCCCAACTACGCCCCCCTGCTTTTTTCCAATATGTGATTCTGACAGAGAATTACTATTGACTAGTCCTAAAGCAAAGATACGTGCCTTACTGTGGCTGGATTCTGCCTCTCAGTTTACAATATCTGGGATATATGCAAATCAAATCACATCGGCTTTAATACATCAGTCAACCACAAAAAAACACTCAACTACTGAAATAAGAATGGGTTCGTAGATTAAATATCAAAAGATTCCAGAAATGTTCATTGTAAACTCAGAAAAAAGGCTTTTAATTATTTGAGGCTCTAAGAAATAGTGATGTTATGTGTTTTTTTAGCCTGCTGAGGGGGAATGCTGTCTGTCCCTGCAACAGATAAACAGACAAACTGAAAATGTGCCCAGTGAGCTGGTACACAGGACAGCACTGATGAAATACTAATAACTGGAAATAAGCAGAACCTGCGGGACAGCAGCAAGTGTTCAAACACCAGAATAAACCACACGCAAATTTGTCATAATTACTATTTGTGATTAACGAGGTGTGTGGAGTTCCTTTCTTGCAATCAGTATCTGGACGTGCAACTATCTGCATGGGCAGCAGCTTGTAGGAAGTGATAATTAAAATATTTTTCCAATAATAAGGCATTATTATTCCGGAAAAAAACAGCTCCTAACACATTTTGATCATAAAGAAACAGATGTAAGATGTTCATGGCTTTCTTTCATGGCTTTTCCTAGAAGACTTTTAAACTTTTAATTTATTAAATAAATTTAAAAAGCCAAGACTATTACGCAATATTACAGTTTGAAGGCAAGGGCTTGCCAGAAACATCAGGATGGCTCTGGAGCTTCCAGGGCTGTTTTAATGACAAACACAACACATGAGATGAGTAAGGCTGCTGACTTCAATACTGTCAATGCTGTCATTAGATACACCTTTAAAGTTCATCTTGCCAAAATTAAAACTTCAGAATACATTTTCTTAACTCATCCAAAGCAGCTTTGGCTGCACATTAATTGTATGTCTTAAAAATTAACTTATTTATTTTTATTGATTCAACTCAGTGTAAATAGGAAATACAGCTATAATGATTATAATCCCCAACTGTCCATAGATTCTAGATAATGACCTGAAAATTTGTTTTCTTTAGCAGAAAAATTATTTATGAGTAATTTTGAGAGGGTTTGGCAGCATGTTCTAATATACGACAACAGAAGTGTTCATGCAACCTCGTGGGCCTGTGATATTATAATATGTGAAATATTATGAACTTCCTGTATCATTAATACTGGACACATAATCATATGACCTATTCATTACTCACTGACTCCCATCAGTTGTAGTGATGAAAACAAACATGATTGTATATCATCTTTATTATAACGAACACACAACGTGCACCTTATGGAGATGCATCATGTAAACTGTCATCAAACACGTCAAAACATGTTTGATAAACTGGATCATGTTCGTAGCAGCAACAGGTGCAAAGGGATATATTTTCTATATTATTTGTTTTATTAAGAACAGAGAAAGCATGTGTATAGTTGTTGGTGTAGTAATGACATGACTGACTTTATGGTTGGGTAAACTGGAGTACATATGTGAGAAACACATATTTAAATATGTGCTCGAAACTGATCATAGAGTAAATACCTCATTAACCAACTGGATCAAGAGCTGAATGGTGGGGAAATCTTAATGCTAATTTCAAACAGCTGATACTTCTAATGAGGTTGTTGTTGTGTGCTTACTGTGTGTGTGATGCCACCACTGCTTGGGGAGCTGTGTAACTCAGTGAAAGTGTGACACAAAGCCCTTCTTTTGTATGACAATGACCCATGCAAAAAGAGGGGCCATTCAGACGTGGTCCGCTGAAGCTGGTGAGAAAGACCTTGACTGGCTGGCACAGAGTCTTGACCTCCACCCCACTAAACACTTCTGGACTGAAGTAGAATTAGAATATGCATGGCTTATTGTACAAATTGCTACTTACTATGGTTATTGTGATATCAAATTATCACGTTGTCAGCAGTGTCTTGGTTCACAAATGCGCTTTGAAATTCACATAGGATGCTGCTAAATATACACTGTAAAAATAGGATGGGGGACCAGATTCACAGTAATATGGCTGGGATGTAACACTTTTGGACATACAGAGTCCATATACTTTGTCATACAGTTTGTGTAAAACTAGGTAAGTAAGCAATTTACAGTTTCCACAAGTAGTGAGTTTTCCAAAATGGTGTGGACATTGGTGTTTATATATTGCTTTCTTTTTGTTTCATTTATCAGTGTTGAAGTCTCTATGATATAAGCTTTTTGTGTATTTTGACACAACAGTGATATCATGAGTTGTTATAACAAAAATCTACAGACATTACTGAGATTTATTTCAGTTCTAAACACATTTAAAATGCAATCATTAATATACCAGTATTACTATACATTGATGTTTCTATACAGTTTCACTTTCATACTTGTGATGGTTAGGAGCAGAAGACCCACACCAATGTGAAAATTCCATCCATCCATCCATCCATTTTCTGCCACTTATCCGGGGCTGGGTCGCGGGGGCAGCAGTCTAAGAAGTGACCTCCAGACTTCCCTCTCCCCAGAGGCATTCCCAGGACAGTCGGAAGACATAGTCCCTCCAACGTGTTCTGGGTCTTCCCTGGGGTCTCTTCCCAGCGGGACATATCTGGAACACCTCCCCAGGGAAGTGCCCCGGAGGCATCCAAAACAGATGCCCAAGCCACCTCAACTGGTTCCTCTCTATGTGGAGGAGTAGTGGCTCTACTCCGAGCTCCTCCCTGGTGACCGAGCTTCTCACCCTATCTCTAAGGGCACGCCCGGCCACCTTGCGAAGGAAACTCATTTCAGCCGCTTGTATCCTAGACCTCATTCTTTCGGTAATGACCCAAAGCTCGTGACCATAGGTGAGAGTAGGAATATAGATTAACCGGTAAATCGAAAGCTTTGCCTTTACGCTCAGCTCCTTCTTCACCACAACAGGCCTGTACATCAACCTCATTGCTGCTGCCGCTGCACCGATCCGTCTGTCAATCTCACACTGCATTCTTCCCTCACTCATGAACAAGGTCCCAAGATACTTAAACTCCTCCACTTGAGGCAGTATCTTTCCTCCAACCTGCAGGTGGCAAACCACCTTTTTCCGGTCGAGAACCATGGCCTCGGACTTGGAGGTGCTGATTCTCATCCTGGCTGCTTCACACTCGACTGCAAACCGCTCCAGTGCACGCTGAAGGTCTTAGCCTGATGAAGCCAACAGAACAACATCATCTGCAAAAAGCAGAGATGAAATCCTTTGATCCCCAAACCAGACTCCCTCCGGCCCTTGGCTGCACCTAGAAATTCTGTCCATGAAGATGATGAATAGAACCAGTGACAAAGGGCAGCCCTGCCGGAGTCCAACATGCACTGGGAACAGGTCTGACTTACTGCCGGCAATGCGAACCAAACTCCTGCTCCGGTCGTACAGAGATCGGACAACCCTTAGCAGAGAGCCCCTGACTCCATAGTCCCAGAGCACCCCCCACAGGATGCCACGGGGGACACAGTCGAATGCCTTTTCCAAGTCCACAAAGCACATGTGGACTGGTTGGGCGAACCCCCATGAACCCTTGAGCACCTTAGTAAGGGTATAGAGTTGGTCCAGTGTTCCACGACTGGGACGAAAACCGCATTGCTCCTCCTGAATCCGAGGTTCGACTATCGGCCTGATTCTCCTCTCCAGCACTCTGGCATAAACTTTCCCAGGGTATATGACAAATAAAATTTGAATTTGAATTTTGATATTTTAGACAATATTCTTCTATGATGACATACATTTTCACAGTATGTCGCCTGTACAGTCTAAATCAGCATGGGTGTGGAGAGACTGTTGCAGAAAAAGGAGTCATCTTTGACTGGCGCTTGAGTCCCGGGACTCATATATACATTCATACTGGGCTCCTACAGTCTAAGCCCATGGGTTCCAGTGTGTAGATGATAGCTGACATCTTCACATCTGAGGACAAAGGACATCACTAGCCAGGACACATCCATCGGCTAGTGAGAGCTGATTAGTAAGCCCTCTCAGCGACCTGCTTGTTAAAAGTAGCACTCCTCTGCAAAGGGAAGGCAGCTTGTAATAGTTGAAAGGAATCGGTCCTTGGAATGAAGAGAAGAATAACTCCTCCTCCCCACACGCACACCCCACCCTGAGGGATCTACACAGACCTTGCAAGCACTAAAATAATTGAAACACATTTATTTCAACAACTATGGCTGATCTGCATCAAAATGGAAGCTTTCAGACACGCATTTGATCTTTTCGGACAGTGCCTTTGCTCTTCCCGCGTGCTGTTACTGTGTCCTCATTAATGTGCACCGTACTTGTGCAAAAACACAGAGGGTCTTCCTTTGAACAGGCCTCAGAATTTTCACAGGGAGTTAAAAGGCTCGCTGTTATGTAACCTATTTACCCCTTATAAGGGTTAAAGCCATTGTGTATCAAACAAAATGTCATTGTGGTTTGAAAAAAATGCCTGGTCTTGTTCCAGATTAACTTTGAGCAATGTTAGATATCAAAAATGAAGATTACTGCTCCATGTGTATTCTCAGAGAGAACTGGAAACTGCTTTGGTTTTTTTCCTCTGCTCTTTGAAACGTTGAGTTGATATTTATGGACTTAATGAAAATTCTATTCCTGCTTTGTGTCATTTCAAGATTTTCTCCTTATTACGATTAAACTTTGGTTGGTAAAGTCATTTCTGGTAGGGATCTGTAAGTTAAAGTGTATAATATGCCTTGTATTTACATGTGCCTGTAGGTGTTTTTCTTTTCTTGATAAAGTGTGTTAGTTTTATAATTTAGGTCAGCTGAGGTTCCCCTGTTACAATGCATATAGGCACACTGCACATTTACTTAACAAGTAGTCTCAATAGATTCCTTTTGTCACTACACCCAGTGCTGTAGATACTAGATTTAGCAATAACCTGCAATAAAAAGAAGATGAAAATTTCACATTTTAATCGGGCGATAATCACTTTACTTCTAAGAGACAATTCTTGTGCTGTGATTTGTTGATCAATTTCCTTCCGAGGTAATTACATAGCTGTGAAAAAGAGCCCAGCATTTTACGATGCTCCAGGCAACAGAGTACACACTGTGAGATGAGAGCCCGCGCATTTCAGAGCTATAGGAACATGACACCTGTCACCTTGACATAGTGCCAGGTCAGTGTGGCCAGAATCATTACAGTACTTTGTTCTGTGTCCAGTCTGTCTCTAGGCGTCAGTGTCATAGACAGCAGTCGTGTGGAAGATGGAAGAGAAACAACTCATGCTGAAGGGTAGCAAATTACAATAGGCTGTTTTAAAGAAAACTTGATACATGCTGCTTGCCTAATTAGTAGGAATAAATGTATTATAAAAGTGTTAACGCATTAACTTTTAAAATTGATCAGATATATCTTGATGGATCCTAAAAAAGTGGGTAGATACATATTACCTAATTGTACGACATTTGGTTTCACTTCTTCACCAGCGCTGATGTCACCAGTTGCTGTTACTGTTTTTACTTTACGCAGCTCATAATGTTTCTGTGTTGATGTTGCTGCAGTGTTTTTTTTTTAATCTCAGAGTATTTTCTGGAACTTTATCAGGCCACCCTTTGGTCCTGGGCCCAAGTGCTAAACTGCTAAACTACGCGCTACCCTCGCTTCCTAATGCACTCCAAAAGAAAACAGATGCGAGTGTCATTGGCTTATCTCAACGGTGAGTGTGCGTAACGAGACCACTTGTCTGGGAGGAAATAGATGCAATTTTGAGAAAGTCAAATGATTCGTCTCAGACCCGTGAGCCATTTGTCTGCGTCAGAGTTTAAGCGATGCACCCAAACACTGTGTCTCCCGGCTTTTAAAGGCGAATCAATCAAAGTTGCTGATGCAAGAAAGTGCAGAAATAAAGAGACAATGAAGTGGAATGAGGAGAAGCAGGATTGATAGCATTAGAGGGATTTAAGGCAGGTCGTGAGGAATTTCATGTAACAGTGTTCGTGGAAGAGAAAAAAAACAATGGTGAATAAGAAACATGTACAGCGATGCTGAACCTGCTGATTGGAAACGAGTTCCTTCAGCTGTTCTACTGCTTTTATCAACAATAATCATTTGCTATGTTACATTCAGATGAATTACTTTTTTTTATTACATGTCCTTCATGCCAGACTAGTGTATTCAAAACAGTGCGAAGGTTCTTACCTTTGAGCAACCATGCAGACAATTATGACTCAAGCCTTATTGTTTATCAACAAAGTGTCGAAAATACTTCAAACTAAAACTGGCCTTTTAAATATCTAAAAGATGTTTTCTTTAACTGAACCATTTCAGGAGGATGCAAATTCAAACCACATCCAAGCCTATTGCCCTGTCCAGGGTATACCCTGCTTTATACACAAGCCTGCCCGTGTAGGCTCCAAATCCTGCTAAACCCTGTAAAGGAAAAGCATTTGGATAATGGATGGTGTGAGAGAAAAGTTTTCATATTATCCCTGTGCTTGTGTGGGTTTCCTCCGGGTTCTCCTGTTTTTTCTGCAGCCCCTAAGACATACTGGTTAGGTAGATTGTAGATTGACCAGCCAAAAATTGCCCTCTGTGTGTGTGTGTGTGTGTGTGTGTTTGTACCCTGTGTTTGGGTTATAGCCCAATCTAAAGTGTCCCTTGCACCCAGGCTGCCTGGGATAGAATTCGGGCTACCTGCAACCCCAAATGGGATAAGCAGTTGGATAAGGGATGGAATGGATGGGTGTTTCAGTAGTGATCTGCTTGCTGTGCTTAACACAAAAATCATAATTCCTGACTGCTGTACTAGTAGGGGTCTTACTTTTTAGAGTGTTTCTCTTCTGCCTTTGGTTTGCATTGGGGCATACAGGATCTTTTGGCTCAAGTTGTGCACCTCCTCTGCCCATGCCACGTTCCTGCCTCTGTCACTGCTCACTTAATTCCTCTTTTTGGCCTCCCAGCCTTCTCAGGTTCTCCTCTGATTCCTCCCATTAACACCATGCTCATCTCTTTTGTACAAATAGTGGCTTTTCCTTTGTCTGATTGCAGTCAAATTTCATTTTTGGATATATTTATGTACATATCGCAGACAACACTGACTAAGATTCTTTGTTTAAAATGCATTGTTGAAACTTTCAGGGTACAAATTTGAAAGACAAATATTATTTATAGTATATAGTTGCATTGGGGTAAACTTGAAACTAATTCAATCTGAATGTCATGACCAGAGACCCAGTTATAATACTGTAGCTGCTACAAGCAGCCAGAGTAGGCACAGTCCATAAATTTGCAGGCATGCCAACCTTTACCTGGCACAGAAATTGGGTCCTTTTTGAGTTACAGCCAAATCAGTGTAGGTTAGAAAACTGGGCTCTGCTACAACTGTTAATAAAACTGCCTACTGTTGTGACTCTGGTCAGTCAAAACCAGACTGCATTCCAAGACAGGAGCACTCTGCCTTAATTCAGACCGAGCATTGCGTTTGTTGGATTACAATAGACAAATGCTTTCTTGGCCAGTTCTGGAGGCCGAGTGCTCGTTGATGTCCACAGACACCTGGCACCTGGCTCTGAGACCTTTTAAGTATCTAGGGGTGGAACAGATTTGTTCTGGCTTTTGTTCAGTACTCCCATTTGTGGTGGAAACACTTACTGTTGATTAGCATCTGCTGTTTGCATTCAGTTCCAAATGAGCAGAAGTTGATTATGTGTATATGGGACCATGTTGCCTATATATTAAATGTCTATATTTTAAAGCATCTTAGACAAGAAAATTTAAGGAGCTGAATCAGTTGTAAATAGACTCTAAATAGAGAAAATACAAAGCTTTCATCTAGTCTCGTTTATTTCATTGTGTCAAACTGTATATCAGACAACTAAAGCACTTTTTAAAATGTTGTGATGAAGTGTAAAAGCTTTATGATATGCAAAATTTGTGTGCAGTCTACAGAAAATGGAGTTCATGAACCTGTGTATAACATACCCTTGAGCATTTGACAACTGTCTATTGTAAAGGAGAACATTCCACTTATCCACTTCACCTGTTGTGTGTGCCTGTCTACAAGCCTCATCCCTAAACCACAAGTTATAAAGGTTCTAAGCCAGTTACTTTAATTTCTGATCCCAGAGTGAAATTTTCATCTCTGCGTTAACCGATCCTCTGGGGACGAGCAGTGGGCAGCCATATGCAGGACCCAGGGAGGTAGCATTTCAGTGTGTTGCTCAAGGATATACCTGATTCAAACAAGGAGACTAGTGCATCCCAGCCTGATGGTCTACCCATTGAGCTAACAGGCCGCTAATGTGTACATGAATGCAACTGTACTAAAAATAAGGCAACAAAATAATAGACTGAGGGGTGATGAATACACAATCTGTGTATTGCTCAGTTTTTTGTTTAACTGACGCAGACTGATGGATGTGAAAGTCTGGCTTGTATATTTTATATGGTATTGTTTGATAAAACTTTCCCAGTTCCTGTAATGTTCATTGATATAATTGATGGAAATGTAGAAAATTAACATGTGAATAATGGCATTTCATATTTGCATTGGAAGCCAAGCTGAGTGCTAATATGCTATACTAGAGGAATATTGCAAATGTTTTCCCCTGGTATTCTAACTTACACCAAGCCCTTTATTTTAGTATTTTTCTTAACAGCAGATGAGTGCTGACAGTAAAGTGATATGCACCACTTCTCTGATCTTTTCTGATGTGGTGGTTTTTAAAAACCAAACCAAAACATCGATCAGCTCTACTACGTCATCATTTTATATTGTCTTGCAAATCAGTCTGGGACATACAGGATTGTCTCTGTGTGCCAACTGTATAATCATAGAGATATCCTCTTTAATGACACAGTGGAGGAAACGTACTTGTCATCATTTGTCTCTGATTTAATTGCAAATCCAATTCAGCATTAAGCAGCTTAAACCAGTCAATTAACCAGAACTAATTGGAGACTGAAAGCCATTTTGAGTTTCATTATGTTTGGGACATCATTTAAAAATTTTTAAGTGCTTAACTTAGTAAAAGTGATAAATTAAAATTTGTCTATGGCCACCAAGGAGCCGCCAATGGTAGCTAGCAGTTAGAGGTCAACATGTACACAACTGTTATAGTGTTAAAAAGTTCAGCTGAAGATGCTGAGCTGTGAAAGCAATGTGCTTTAATGGTCATATTCAGGTTTTAGAAGATGAGCTCACTGCCAGAGAACCAAATGGAGGTCTGCCAAAATGTCTTTGCTCTGTCCCCTTAACTCTTGTCTGGTCAGCAGCAGTTTGTGTACTTAATGAGTGCCTTTGCTGGGGTGGATGAACCATATGGTGGAACGGCGGGAATCTGGCTAATTTACCATCTACTGCTTCTCCAGCTTTGAGTGAAATGGCGCAGAGCACAGGTCCCTCAGACCAAGGCATGGTGTCTGGGAGGCCATGGAAATTCTCCATGCTTGTGGCCACGCCTCGGTCTGACGCCTGCTTCTGACAGATGCTCATTTATGCCTGTTGTGGCACTGAGGGGAAAGCATGCCCACCACCCACTGAGAAGAACAGAATTTATCTGGCCCCGCTTTGTCTGCTCATGAAGTACACCGAGGACTCTCTGGAGAGCTCTGGAATATTCTCCTTCTCTTTTCATGATCAGTCAAAATATAACACTACAAACAGTGGCCTTGTGTCAGCTAATGCATACCCCTCTCCCTTCTGGCAAAAAAATGTCTTTAACTCTCCCTTAAAACAGACGGTGTCTTTGACATTTCACTTTGGTACTCGTATGCATAAAAGTACTATAATCTACTCATCCATCCGTATTTGTGTATCAGTGTAAAAAGTGGCTTGGTTGCACAATGGATAGGACAGGCTGGGATTTGCAAGTCTCCGGATTTGAATCCCAGCCCAGTTACCAAGTGTGTCCCTGTGAAGAGACCCATTCTAGCTCCCCGGGTGTCGGCTGCCCACTGCTCCCCCAAGGGATGGTTTAAATGTAGACAATGAATTCTGAATGAATCCCTGTTTTGGGACTAATAAGAGATTAATAGTATAAAATAAATACACTATAACTAAACATAAAATATTAAAACTATATGTGTGACAGTATTGAAAATTACAATATTAAATATTTCATTGTTTAATAATGATGACAGTAAAACTTTATTTTTATGTGCACTATGTAAATTTATCAGTAAATTGGTTAAGTTGTAATATTTGCTTATTTTTAGTTAATTTAAATGACACATTTGAAATGGCCATAACACATTCTATGGTGCTCATCTAGACAAGCAGGTAGAAATTAACATACATGAATTAAATTGGACTTTTGCAGTCTTTGAAGATCATTAATAAAACAAACAGTTTTATTGGTTTTATTTTAATTATCTTCAAAATAGCTCTAGACAGTATACAGTTTTACTAGGAATAAAAATGTCTCCCCCCCAATGATCTGTCACATAAGGTGTTTTGGTTCATGTAGTTGAGCATCAGATGACACTGTATGTTCGTTACCAAGTTTAATAATTGGTTACTAACTTTAAAGAGATAAGGCATGTTGTACTGTTTGACAACGGGATTAGTGTCTGCAAATTGTCACCCACTTCAAAGGACTGTAAGGCTTTATTAGAATTACAATAAGGGATTTGTAAAGACGGGAAGAAAAAGAGGCTATTAGTCACTATTGGCACTACAGGATAGCCTGTGTCATTATCTGGAGGTTTATTAACTACAGAAGTATTGTAAATATCTAGCTATGCATTTAAATGTCCACATCTTTGGATGTATAACTTTCATATAATCAGTGTTTGCATTTATCGTTGGATAACCTGGTTAAAGCTTCCTGTCCCTGGATAGCATTTGTTGTTCTGAATTGGCTAAGTGGTTCTGGACAACAGATGAATTCCAAGTAATGTTCTGTGATTCTGTAACATGGTTGTTTGATTATATCCAGAATGAAAGGTGCATGAAAATGGGTTATACACATAGGGACTCTGGGTACACCTGCAGTCCAGAAACAGATGCAGAGCACAAATCCAACCTTAATTTCTCTCTTTGATCAGACCAGAGCTCTTCAAGCATGCGTCTGAGGCTGTTCCAGGCTCTCTTTTGTTCTGTGTAAGCAGAGTTCATGCTACACAATTTTCTGGTAACAGACGGGTGGCTGACCACTCTCAACCTCAAGCCAGCCATTGCATGCAATCATCAGTAGGCTCCCCTACAATCACATCAAAGCGAATCGTTTAGTGTGAATTGATCTACAACACAATTTAATAGGCTCGCCGACATGCAGGAGATTTCTAGCATGTTTGAAATGTGGACTGATCGCATGCAACTGACTTTAAGCACTAGCCAATGAGAGCAAAGTACAGGAGGGGAGACAGGGAAGAAATTATCACTGGAAAAAAATTGCATAAAATCAGGGATAGATTTTACTGCTTCTACTTTTGATACTGAGCATTTGCAGTTACGTGACCTATGCGGGGGTGTCCATAATTTTGGAGCTCAAACAAAATAATTTTCACAGCAAAACATTTGGGGAGAGAAATAAATAGTAAGGAAAAATTTACAAATAACTACTGATGATATTATTGTACCACTAACTAACATTGCGTGGTGATGTCATTGCTAAAGCATGGCAGCCTGGTGGCTCAATGGGTAGAACATCAGGCTGGAATGCAGAGGTTTCCTGGTTTGAATCCCAGTCCAGTCACCAGGTGTGTCCTTGAGCAAGACACTCAGCACTAGCTCATTGTAACCTGTATGTAAAATGTAATTTGCTTTGGATAAAAGCATCAATCTGTCCTTGAGCAAGACACTCAGCACTAGCTTATTGTAACCTGTATGTAAAATGTAATTTGCTTTGGATAAAAGCATCTGACAAACAAATAAATGTAAAGCAGAATACAGAAAGCATTTCTAAACAATGTAATGAATGAGGGAGCTGGTGGGTTTCAAAGTGGGGTTGTCACTGCCCATGCTACACACCAGACAGGATGATTAGCCTGCTGAGCCAAAAACACAAGTTTCCAGCTCTGGAAGTTAATTGAAATCTTGTCCCTACCCTGGGAGTGACGTCACCATCACTGCAGCCAGCCACATGCTGTGGTCGTTATACTACACCCCAAGTGTCCCCACTTCAACCTTGGCTTGGCTAAAGCTATTTTATCCTGCTTCTGACATCACTGTTAGAAAAAAAAAGTGGCATGGTGGCTCAATGGGTAGAACATGATCCTGGGATACAGACATCTCCCAATATGAATCCCAGCTCAGCTGCCATGTGTGTTCCTGAGCAAGACACTCAGTGCTACCTCCCCAGGTGGTGCATGTGGCTGCCCACTGCTCCCTCTAAGGGATGGGTTAAATGCAGAGAAGAAGTTTCCCTCCTGGGATTAATAAAGTACTATAAAATTAAGTACTATAAAATTATAAACTTTAAATTTACATTCTACCAAATTGGACTGTTACTAGGCTGAAGTGGTGGTTCTTGGCTCTTGCAGTCTGTATGCTGTCCCAGATGTTTTGTTTACCTCTCTTATGACAAATGGCAATGGTTTGCCTACCCTTGAATTTGGAGACGTTATGTTGTATGTAAATGAAAATCCATATATGGTGGCACCATATACTCTTCAAAAATAAAGGCACACAAGCATGATGGATAGTTATACAAATTTTCAGGTTGGTTGACTGGGTTGATGACTCAAAAATATGGCATTAGAAATGAAAGAAGACACATATCAAGTAAGTACTGCATTAATGTTCTCCTGAAAATTGTGCTTTCTGTGATCATGAGTGTAGTCTACAAAATGACTCACAGCCCTAACTTTACTTTGATAAAATGCAATTCAATCCTATTGTCTTATGTACACACGTTTATGATTTAGTTTTTCCTGTGGTTTCTTCAGCGAGAACAATGGAAAAGAATGTTCCTTAGTATTATGTTTACTAACTTGCTTATCTATTACTGAATAGATGATCTTTGTAAGAATGATGTATCATTACTATTGAATGTGTCAGTGTGATGGATTTATCATGATCATTGTGGCTTTTTGCATAGTGTGTTTACAGGCAGTCCACTCCTGCTGGGGGTACCATTTCTCCAGCAAGATAAATACCCATCCTGATTAGGGTCACTGGCCAGAAAGGCTTTGGAGAGAGTAGTGACCAGCCCCCCTCTTTACTGAAGGGGATTTGAAATTATTGTGAGACCCACTTGACAAAGGCCACCTTCAAATGGTCACACTGAACACATATGAATGCTTTTCTCTGCAAGCAAACACACATGATGAAGACATCGCCACCCCCCTCCCCTGTGTGTCACCAGGCTCTGACACAGGTCAGCCTGTCAGTTCCATGCTAGATGCTTCTCTTTTCCTCAACAGGTCATCAGAGACGTTGCGATCGATGTGGCCAGCCCAAGAGAAAGCTGTCCATCACATTGCACAAGTGGCCGTCTGCTCCCCTGCTCCCTGCTCCAATCTGCTCTGACTGCCTCCGTGGCAACGCAGTTACAGATGACCTCTCTGTTCAGATGCACAACAGTCCAAAGGTGGTGTTTTAAATTCAGGAAATATGATGTTTTCCCTAGAGTTCAGCCTTTGTTCTCTAAACATAACCATAAGCAGGAGACCAACACAGCTCTGCTCTGCTGGTCGGTGCTCTGAAACTGCTCCATTGTTACAGTTATGTGCTCGTCAGCAAATCTGTCTCTTCTCTTGGGCCTATGGTACATAAATGAAATCATCCATATCTCTGAGAGGGATGTCTGTTTGTAATAAATCTGAAATGTCGTGTTTTATTTCTAATTATCAGAGCGGTGCTTTATTTCATTCACCCTATTAAATCCCTCGTGAAAAAGTGCTGGCGTGCACAATCTCCAAGTGCCCCGACTAAAGCACATCTACAGGAGCACACATCAGATTGGATATCGACCAATGTAGCGACTGTATCACATGACAGGCTAAATACTACACATCTCATCCAGCTCAGAGGATCTGCGTAAATGCTGGATTTACAAGTGCTTTGGTCTTCACAGGTTATTGAAAAGAGTTAAATACATAACAAACAATACAACTAATTTGATACCTAAAATTTCTGTTTTAACGTTTATAGAATAACCTTTACTGTTTCTTTCTCAGCTTCAATAACTGCATTATAGTCTGTGCAGTTTTATGTTTTCTGGAAACCAATGACCACTTGTTCTTAAAACACATTTAACATTGCTATTGAGGAGATTGAAAGAATTCGTATTCAAATGTCCAAGCAGATACAGCTGAATCACTAAGCAAAATGCTTTTTCTGAAATATTTAACTATTAAGGTGGCATGGTGGCTAGCACCATTGCCTTACACCTCCAGACCTGGGGTTTGATTCCTGCCTTGGGTCTGTGTGCATGGAGTTTGCATATTCTCCCTGTGTGTGGTGGGTTTTCCCCAATTTCCTCCCACAGTCCAAAGACATGCAGGATAGGTTGATTGGTGTTTCCAACTTATCTGTAGTGTGTGCTTGTATGTATGTGGGTTGGTGCCCTGACCTATGTGTACCCTGCCTGCTTCCTGTGTCTCCTGAGATGGGCTCCAGGCTTGACCCTTAACAGGGTAAAGCAGTATGGAAAATTAATTATATTAAGCAATAATAATGTTATATTTAATTCATTTTCTAGACTGGTCCTCCAGTTCAGGGGTGTGAGTGTGTGTGGTCTTAAGAGTCAGCAGTTCACCTGAAACACATATTTATATTGTGGCAGGACACAGGATAACTTAAAGGCAATCCACAAGGGCACAAGCTGAACAAGTAAACTCCATACACACAGACAGCACATGCCTACTCCATACAAACAGACAGCACATGCTAACTCCACGCATACAGGCACAGAAAGAATATGCAAAATCCACATGGGCAGAACATGTGTGATACCACACATACACACTTATGTGCAGAACTTGTAAACTTCACACAACACACACACACACACACAGTTTTGAGAACTGCATTAAAACTCACAATCATGTATGTGGCCATGACAAGTGACAAGACACATAATTATTACATTACTGTTATTACTCTTATTATTAGCAGCAGCAGCAGTTAAAAATAATTGTGATTATATCAGTTTTTAAATTCATTTTCATATGGTTTGATGGATAGATGGATGGATGGATGGATTGTCTGACAGCTTACCCCATTATGATTTTGCAGGGGGGTTGGGATCGGGGATTGGCTGTAACATATCCCAGATATCACAGATTTACCCTAGGGGGGGGGTGCCATCCCAACACAGGGAATTGTGATTATAATTTTTGATAATGGAAAACCATATTTTATTGCTTGCGTCTCTAATTCATTTGCAAACTTTGACAAAAAGCAACAGGTTTTGTGATACGCTATTAAGGATTGTGCCAGCATGAGTCTAATTGCTTCTGCCATCTCGTTTTTCCAGATGTACTCTGACAACCGCAGATAAAGTAGAAAATAACTGATCTGCAGGAAAAGGTGCCTGAAATGTATTTTTGGAAACAAATTAGAAAATTAATAACATGCAGCAGACAGGCTTATAATATTCAGTCCAGGTCTGGTGTCCAGATGGTACATTTTAAGATATGGTGGAATAATACACTGTTAAGTCAAAACATCATGACCATTCCTAGGTGAAGTGAATAACATTGACTTTCTCATTATGATGGTGCATGTGAAGGTCTGGGATATATTAGATGGCAAGTTAACAGTTGGTTTTTGTAGTTGATGTGCTGGTTGTTTGAGGAATGGGCAGGTGTAAACACCTGAGTGACTCTGACAGGGGCCAAATCGTTATGGCCAGATGACTGGACTGGACCATCTCTGAAAAGGCAGGGATTGTGGGGTACTTTCAGCCAGCAGTGATGAGTACCTACCAACTGTGATCTGAAAAAGAACATACCACAAATCAGGGTGTTGGGCAGCCAAAGCTCTTTGATGCACAGGGGCAATCTGGTCCAAACCAACAGAAAGGCTACTGTGGGACAAGTTTCAGAAAATTTTAATGATGGTTACAGGAGAAATGTGTCACACACACACAGTGCTGCGGCGCACCCTGCTGTGTATCGGGTGCATAGCCACAGACTGCTCAGTGGCCGTGCTGACCCTGTCCTTCATCGAAAATACCTACAAAGGGCACACGAGCGTTGGAACCAGACCTTGGAGCAATGGAAGAAGATTGTCTAGTCTAATGAGTCCCATTTTGTTTTACAAAACGTGCACCATTTACCTGGGGAAGGGATGGCACCAGGATGCAGTGTGGGCAGAAAGCAAACTGTTGGAGAGATGTTATGCTCTGGGCAATGACCTGCTTGAAAACCCTTAGTGTGGCCAATAATGTGAATATTATTTTGATGTGTACCCCTACCTAAGCATTGTGGACCAGGCATACCCGTTCATGGCAATGGTGTTTTCCGATCGCAGTGGTTTGTCTCTTTCAGTACGATAATGCATCTCGGGTTTCCAAATTCCCAAATCTCAATTCATCTCAATCTGTGGGATGTGCTGGAACAACAAGTTTGATTTGCAGCAGCTCCACCTCACACATTTGAGGACTTAAAGGGCCTGCTGTTAATATCTTGCTACGAGGTACTGGAACACTCAGAACCTGTTTGGCGACACACAGGGAACCAGCAGCATATTAGACAGAAGGTCATACTGTTGTGACTGTAAAAGCATCGTTAAGGAACGCCTTTTAGAGCACTTTAATGTGAGAAAAGAGAAATAATTGATGGCCTTTGAAAAGACTTGTAATTGAATCAGAAAAAAGTATTAATCACCACTACAAGCATTTTTAAAACACTGTTGGTGGTACAAAAAACTATTTACAGCTGTTTATATCAAGAAAAATCACTTCTTTCTTGTCTATAGTCGCATTTAATTACTACGTATAAACAAGTGGCCAATATTTGATTTATGAAAACAATTTGCATGAGTTTTTGAAAATATTGATAGATATTACAATTCATTGGCTTTAAAGTAGATTTTCAGCATTTGCCTATAGACCAACAGTGGAAATGTGACTCTTGCAGTTGGATTAAGTGTAGAGAATGCGTTCTGAATTGTACTGCCTACGGTGCTATCTCTGTTTCGAGTAACAATTCCTGTAGATGAAATGAAAGACAATAGTATGCAAATATTCCACTTTATAATGCAGGAATCAAGCCTGTAGACATAAACATGCTGCAAAGAGGATAAATTGCTGGTACAGTTTTAGTATTGTTTTTAATCAGCCCAACCTTCCCAAAATCCTGGTTCTCTACGCAAACAAGAGAAACTGATTTTAATAACTCTCCCTAAACCTGTCTCCTCCACTTTGTTTCACTTTGAAGACCAACCGCCTGTTGTCTGCTTGCAATTTATGAGCACAGTTAAATCTGCCACTGTCCTTTAGCAGTGCATAAAAACACATTTCTGGTTATCGTTAACCGGCTTTGTAAATGGGGAAAAATATACATTTTAATGGGAGTAGACAGGTAGTTTCTACTCTAGAGGTTCATCCTCATACTGTTGGAGAAACAAACAAATGAAGATAAATCATAGCGTATCACAGATGAACATTCTGGAGTTATTCTTATGCTTCATGAGCTCTCAAAACAAAGATTCAAACTGGGTTAAATGTGTCTGTGACTTTGGCCTTCTGAACAGGGCTCTGGAACACATCAGAATACTCACAAAGCACCAGCTCCCTCTGGTTTCCGGAAAGGACATTTTCTTCATACATTGCAAGCCATTACATTTTTCTGCCAATCACTCCATTATCAACCTATGTCGATGACTCTGACTAGATAAATATTTCCTGGTAGACAATGAAACTGTTTAATTTCTTCTTTCTTTTTTTCCTTTAGACAGGCTTCAGCCAGTAGGGCCTGATACTAGCAGGCATCTGTCCTTACATGGCCAGAGGCCTGGTGGTATGAGGCCATACTGGCCTGATGCCTTACTGTGACATCACTAGCCTTTCTGCATGGCACTCACAGAAGCACAAGCTGATGTTCAGCTTCATATCAACAGTGGGGATTTTTCACTCCTTTGTCCCGTTTAGCAAATGACAAACAGTACATAGTATTTTTCCAGTATAAGGTCTGAAATTGATTTCCTTCCATCCATCCATCCATCCACCCATCCACTATCCAAATCAGGGTTGTGGGAAACTCTGATTTCCATTCTAAGATGGAAATTTAAATGCTCTAAATAGCACACAGAGATACAAGCATATTTGCAAATGATACTCATTTACAGCCAAAACAAAATGACGAAGCTGTGGGCCAGTAGACATGGGTAACAGAACTCATAAATACCATGAGACGGAAATGTGACAGGTGCTGCTGTTGGAGTTCATGCAGAGGTGATGGAAACTGGTGCTAAGCAGAGAGGGAAGATCCAGAGTTTTGAAAGGCAGAATTCACAAAGGGAATAACCCCTCTAAACCACACTGGAAATTGCAGTGGGGGAAGAGGAGGGTGATAACACAGAGGGGCTAAAGATATCGCAATGAGTACTGGCTCTAAGACTCATTTGGTGTCCTTGCTGCAAAACATCAGGAAAGGCACAACCCTGTATAATTCTCTGGTACATCAAAGCACTGGAGGATAATGAGGAAAAAAAATTCCCTGCCACTCAGTTATTGAAAGTTTTACTTTTAAGAGGAGTTAAAGGATAAAAACTGCAGTTTTAAATGCCAGGTCAAACACTCAGTCCTACTGGCAAATGATGGCTTTAATTATGTTAATGTTTTGTTTACCGTCTCTGCAAGCCTGAGTCATCTCAACTACAGTGTGACTCACGTTCCAGTTCCACATTAATACATTTCCTTAAGTTCTAATTAGCTTAGTTGAAGCTGTTTAAAAGGTTCAAGGGGAATTTAAGACAATCTAATGGTCTGTGGACTACATTATTACATGATTAGGAGTCAAACTCATGATTAACACTGAACTTTCCTGTCTACCGTAAAGCCTCCACCACCACACTCACTGCTAGCTGGTACTCATACACACATACTTGGTATGAAATACATTGTGGTATTTGGCAACAAGAATAGGTAGGTCCTTATAGCGCACATATATTGATTGAATGTTGCAGTCGTACTAAATCTGATGCTTTAAGGGGCTCCCAGGGGTTAATAAGGGGGTCCCAGAACACCCCATCCCAGGATCTTCAAGATTTCAAATGTTGTGACTGATCTTTAAAAATGCACGACATTTGTATGGTTATACGGTAACACTAAAAACTCCAGATGAAACTGAACTCATTAACAATAGTATTTAAAGTTGTCTTACTTAATTTTTAAAAGCATAGAAAAGAACATTTGCCAACAGCTGAAAAAACTCAAATCACAACTAACTGTTTTGACTGTAACAGACCCTTCTTGTTTTTCTCTCACCATCAGGTACTGTTAAACTTCACATTTAGAAAAGCGAGTAAAGATTTCTCGAAATGTTATGGTTCCATCTAGTGGTAAGGAACAGAATCTACATTAACATGCAGATTTAGGAAATGTATTGTGGAAAGCAACACTAAACAGTTGCACATTCAGCTACAAGTTTCTGTAAAGGTAAATTTCAAAAGAAGCTTCAGTTTTAAGTCCTATAAAATATTAAAATTAAATCTCAGATATTTACAAAACAGAGTTTAAAAGTTCTAGTTTTACAAACAACATAAATGCCACATGAATTACTGAAATTACTATTTAAGTTTATTACTGATACAGAATAATAGGTTCAATTTATATAATATAAAACTGTAAGCATTTGAAAATAGATTTACAGAGTACTTCTTTAGTAATACACAATTTAATTAATTTCTCATAGGTTTTCAAATCAATCTCAGCAAGTTACATAACATTTTCAACAAATATAAATAAATAACAGACATATCACATCTACTCAATCATGTTACCAGTCCGGGTTTCCTTCCTTGCATTGATATACATGACAAAGATTTTTTTTATTATAAGAACTTTCATTGTTAATGAACTCTGCAACATTCTTGATTTCTCTCCAAAACACATTTTAATTGGAGGATCCCAGCTTCCCATGCCTTCTGATACATGTTTCTCATCAATATTTGGTAATGACAATGTGGAAATGGCCTGAACTTAAACATGGAAGTGATTCAGAGTCCTCCTCAAAGACATTTGGAAGAACAAGTGCTAATCTTTACACTTGCTGCATTATGCACACTAAGCTAAACAAGTACGAACGCAGGCTGAAGACCATTAACAAAACGCTAAGAAATGTGTGAACACAGATACAGTAACTTAGTCACTTGAACGATGGGCTTGAATGACATTTCCATTCATTTCATCAATGGAAACCAGTCTCCATCACCACATAACTAGCACAGTAACACCACCAGTATGCAATGACTATAGCAAGGACAAGATGCTTCTCAACACTTAACACTTGCTTCACTGAAGAGCATCTTCATTTATACATCTTCCAAATACTTATCCCAGAAGGGGTTGCAGATGGCCTACAGCGCATTCCAGATAGCAAAAGGCAGATAACAAGGTATGTCCTGAAGAGGGTATCAACCTGTCACAGAAAGAAATGTTAAAACAATGTGAGAAAAGATTCCTTTTTTCTTACTGGGTACTTTAATTTCCACATTTTCTCCTGGAATTATTTCATTTCTCCTTGCACTTTAGGTTTTAGAACTTCCAGGAGGAAATACGTTTTAGCAAGTTCATTTAGCGCTTCCAGGAGTTTTCTGCCCAGAGTGATCAGGAAACAGGGTTAGAATCAGCGTAAAAGGTCAGGTCCTGGTCAAAGTAGTCCTCCAAGGTCCACTGGAGTGTCTCAAAGGTGGGTCTGTCCAACTCGCTCCCGTTCCAGCAGTCCAACATGATATCATACAGAAACTGAGGACATCTGGGTGGGCAAGGCATCCTGTAACCAGTTGAGATCTTCTGGACAGTCTGGTGGTTGGTCATGGCTAAATGAAAATGCACAACAAAGAGAGAGAGAGTTTCTGCATGTTTCTGAACACAATGCCATGTCTGAAATGCAAAGATAGTGAAGCGTTTCGAAGAGTCACCATTTTGATAAATTATAACAACATTGATACTGAGTGCACTTCTGTTTTTATTAAATGAGCTGGCTTTTTTCCTTAACTGAACTGAATTAGCTACTGAAAGGGACAATAGCCCCAGAGCTAGCGGCAGTGACTGCGATGGTTACCCATGGTCCTCTCCTCCGTACATACTCACCTGCCCTCGCAATCTCACTCTTTACACCTACTCTGCTCTTCTTGTCACACATGTACAAACTCTTAATGAGCATTAAGAAGGGACGATTACACCCCCGACAAAGCTGGGTAGTCTAAATAATTAATTAATTAATTGGAAGGGATATTTAGGGGACACATTCTTACTTGGATACGGCATTTGTCCAAAGGTCACGATCTCATAGAGCAAGATGCCAAAGGACCAGACATCTGATTTGATGGTGAACTTGTTATAATGAATGGCCTCTGGTGCGGTCCACTTGACTGGGAACTTGCATTCCCCATGTGGCTCGTATACGCTGTCCACCTTCGTTGGACCCAAAGAAAATGCTCTGCAAGTTAGTGCCTTTAGCCATTTTGGAGAATTTGTCCATTTGACGTGCATTCTCCAATATTACATTTGACTGATTTGCATACATATGAGTATCATGAAAAACATGGAATTTACATTGAGACCTTGCTTTGAAGACCTCAAAACAAACATAACCGAATAGTCATACATTATTAAACAGCTGTTTACGCTTGTAGATTTGTTTTTCCCCTAACTGAAAACAAGCAATTTACAGAACTCATAAATAAGGGAAAATTCAGTCAGTCATCTTCTATACCACTTCATCCTGTAAGGGTCATGGGAAAGCCTGGAGTCCATACCAGGACACATAGGGCGCAGGGCAGGGGACACTCAGGGCAGAGCGTCAACTCACCACAGGGCATGCGCACACACACTGGGCAATTTGGACACACCAATGAACCTAACCTGCATGTCTTTGGACTGTGGAAAGAAACCAGAGAACCCGGAGGAAACCCACCAAGCACAGGGAAAACATGCAAACTCCACGCACACAGACCCAAGGCAGGAATCAAACCCTAGGGCTGGAGGTGCAAGGCGACAGTGCTAACCACTGCGCCACCGTGCCGCCTTCCAACCCAGCATGTGTGGATCAAATCTGGTTTATGAAGACACATGCATTCTGGCTGATTTTACTATCATTCCAATATCTATCACGTTCCTCTTTTACTCTTATTTGTAAGTTTATTTAAGGTTGCATCATTTGAAATATAATCTAAGAACTGTGAACCCAAGTTAACTCTTGCTACATTTACCCATTTTGCAGACATCCAAGCCATACTGGTTAGCTGCATTTAACATATCCCCCAGGGCGGAGCAGCAGGCAGACACATGCAGTGCCCAGGGAGCTAGTGTTTGAGTGTATTGCTCAAGGACACACCTGGAGGCTGGGCTGGGATTCAACAGGGAGACTTCCTCATCCCTGTGTGATGTTCTACCCATTGAACCATCAGGCTGGTCATTGAGCAATTACACAATTGTTTTTAAACAGATCAATGGAAGTCTCACCAGGAAGACTCTAGCCAGACCAAAATCGGCCACCTTGCAGATGTTGTTTTCTCCCACCAGCACATTCCTGGCAGCCAAATCTCTGTGGATGTAGTTCTGCAGCTCCAGGTAAGCCATACCAGAGGCAACCTGAGCTGCCATTTCCACCTGATCATTAAGTTTAAGGGCGTTTCCCTTGTCTTCTAAAGAAACAAACGAAAAGTATACACAAAAACAGCAGGTCACAAAGTGTTGCAAAAAGTCACAAAGCTTCACCAGAACAGTACAATTCTTCAGGCAAATTCACCATTTACCCATTTTTCTGTTTACCCTAATTATAAAAAGAGCCCAAAAATGATTCACTTATTTACCAATTTTGAAAAGGACAGTGGCAATGTTTACTGTAAATAGGAACACTTTTGATATTACTACGCAAATAAAGGGTGCTCTGCCACTTCAACAGTTATCTTCAGTTTCCTTTGTTTAGGTTAAAAGGATCTGACAGCTCACAACTACAATTCATTTGTATACCAAAATGAAACAGCAAATATATTTAATTGACAATGTTCCTAAGATTACAAGTAATGAAAACACATTGCATACAATTTCTTTTAAAATAATACAGTTATACAGATATCCTGTCTTGGGGGGAAATAATCCATGTGAAACATCATATGATGTGAGGTAATCAGGGCAGAACACTGATAAATGGTAGAGAACACAGTGGTGTCCTGTAAGAACGTCTTTAATATCCATTACTTTTAAATACAGAAGGCAGAAGATGACCCAACATTTACGCTACTCTTTCATGTTCGTGGGAGCTGACAGACTGTGTTACCCATTACTTTGCTGCAAAGTGAACCGGAGAACCTCTAACTAATTTGTGAAGATGCTTTACAGCAGACACATATGTTTTGAGTGCATGCCTGTGTCAAGAAAGTGACCTTCACCCTACTGGAATGGCCCTTAACATGTCAAGCCACATGGACAGGAACAAACAGGCATGTAAGCAAAACCACAGAGAAAGGCACAAGTGACTACATGCACTCAGGAGATTATAAATCAGACCCTGCATGACATCACATGTCACATGCTTTGTCGTGTTGAACACACTTCCGCTTGTATGTCAGGAATCTCAGTCGGTAAGGTGGCAAATCATTCATGTGTCATAACAGTGCATGTTAGGACTAGTTTTTACCCTCTTAAAGTTGAACAAAATTAAAACATTGAAAGGGTTTAAAATGTTAATAATTAACCTGGCTGGACCTAGTTTATGTCCTCATTCAACCATACAGTATACACTATAGCAAGTCTTTTCAAAAATACATTATAGTTGTCTGGCAATTACACGTCAGTACAACAAAATGTATACAATTACAAGAATTACTAATATGCAAGAGAGTATTTTCATCCTTCACCTCAAGCGACAAGAGTAAAATCAAAAAGTAACAGCATGGAATCACTTATCACTGGTCAAAGTCAAACACTAAAACATTGTCATTACAGCAGGACCCTGCAAATTACAGCGCAGTACAAGGACTTACGGTAACATTTCTACCATAAAGCATGTTTCTGTCCACAGTCCAACAGCTGCTAGTAAACAAGTTCATTGATCTAATCAGATGTATAAACTAATGTTCCTTAATGCTGTTTACAATAAAAAGAACCATTAATAAACCTTTCTGCCTACAGCATTTCAAACCCTCTCATACCAAGACATGAAATCTCAGGGTCCACATAAAATTTTGCCATAAATCATTTCTCGATACAATAATCCTTATTTACTTTTACATTTTTCCACATATCTATAATTGTTTTACTTTAAGACAAAATGAGTGTCCCCAAATCAGAATGCATAGAATGAATAATGTTACGAATACTTTTCCTACTGATTTATGAGGACTCCAATCAGAACAAATGTTGGTGCTTTAAAGAAATAAGCGACCTTGAGAGGCAGCAACAGCAGAAGGTACAGCAGCCTACCATAACCACTGTACACATTCAGCTCCTATTTTACCCAATACTAAACTTCACTGCAGCAGTGGAATTAGACTATTACATTGCAAACTGAATGAAAATACAGACAGACAGACAGACAGACAGACACACACACACACAAATATGATTCAACGCATAAAAGTAACCTAACCAGAACAGTGGGAATGGTGACATTCCTCTGGAAGTAATGCGTCAACACTGACTTCCAGACACACATCACCAAATTCAAGAACTCTGCTATAAAACCACAAGATGCAGACAGCTTAATCGTTACATTTTCTTGTTGCACCAAGAGTCTGTTCTGAAAAATATAGGTAAGTTCTCTTCCTAAAAATGCCCACACACTGACAAAGGACAAAAGACAGTAGTGAGACTGTACTGACAACTGCATGCATAGGAGTGCTATACATCTATTCACGAAGAGCTGGAGAAACACAGCCAATTGTCAGCCCAGCAATGGGTCTATTACCCAGACTGAGATAGGAAACGGCTTTCAGCAGAGCCTTACTTTGCAGGTAATTCAGCAAGCTTCCATTCTTCATTAGCTCAGTGATGATGTATATTGGCTCCTCCAGGGTACACACAGCATACAGCTGAATGAGTTTGGGGTGCAACAGCTTCTTCATGATCTGAGCCTCCTGGAGGAAATCCTTGGGATCCATGGTGCCTGCAAATGTCACAATAATTCAGGTTATCAGCAGTAAGTAGGAAAAAAAAAATTTTTTTTAAATCAAAGAAAGGACCACCTGCATGCAAAAAACTAGAGCCATAACTCTCATAAAGTGCAGTGAGTAACCATGTTGAAAAAACTGCACACAAAGGCAGTCATTAGGGCAGAACTGAGAGGATTTGTCATTCCATTACCAGGTTTAGTGGTTTTGACTGCAACTGGGGTGGTGTTGTTCCACAGGCCCTCGTGCACCTCCCCGAACTGACCGACCCCCAGCTTCTTCACCAGCTTGACTAAGCTTCGGTCAATTTCCCAATGGTCCACAGTGTTGTAAGAGAGACCATGGGTCTCAGGGGCCGTCAGCTGAAACACAAATACACACTCACTGACAAGGTTCAGGACATCAAGCCAAGAGCAGGCTTAGGACAACAGGTCAAGGGCAGGCTCAGGACAACAGGTCAAGGGCAGGCTCAGGACAACAGGTCAAGGGCAGGCTCACTGAGAAGGCTCAAGACATCAGGCCAATAGCTGGCTTACTGACAAGGCTCAAGACATCGGGTCCTGTTATTATATATA